>JAVQKC010205070.1:0-17357 GCA_036025475.1 Philypnodon macrostomus | reverse complement strand
GGGGTTGCATGTTAGTACTATTGGGTGGGGTACATCCTGGATAGCAGCCAGTTAGTCGCAGGGTTTATGCAGAGACACTCATTCACAGTTGCATTGATTCATTAGGGGAATTCTAAATCTCAGTTTATGCTCGTCCTCACTTTTGAGACAAGTTTCTTAATAGTGTCAACGGCATGCTTTTTCAACACTTTCCACATGGTCCATCTGCATAGTTAGACATTTTCCTTGAGAACACACACTGTTCAAACCCTCAACCTCCTTGCTGAGAATCAAAATAAATCATATTGATGAAATGACATTTTTCTTAAGATTAGAGGGCCAACCAAGGTTTAAGTGGTTACTGCACTTAAACCTTGGTTGGCCCTCTAATCTTAAAACAGTGTTCAAGAAAAAGGTAATTTCATCTCTGTGATTTATTTTTTCCATGAGATTACTGGACCCAGCAAATGAGAATCATATTCCATAAACTGACTGTCTAAAGGCAGAACATGCAGATAGAACAATATGTTGACAAATAAATCTAAATGTAAGCCGGTCACGCAGTTGAAAATGTTGTTGGAGAACTGGCATTAGACTTGTCTGGTGTGTGGTTTCTTACATTAATCACCAGTTATGTGTGTATTTACCACAGTTGCATATATGCTGTATTTCAGCTGCACAGAGCACAATGTTGCAATGTTGCTTATCTCCCAAGGCCACCAAAGTCACGGGAGAATGTAGCAGGTAGGTTTGTTAAGTGTCCACAGAGCGCCTTCAGCAAAGGAAGTGATGAGGACGCCCTCCTCCGGAATGACCTGTTTAATAAAACTAGATTTGACAGTTAGTTTTCAGTTGTTCGCAGTGCAGACACGTCTTGTACCTAAACTGTGACCACTCCATGGCCATGTAATCTTATGTGGGATGAATTTGAACGAGCAGAATCCTGGGGGTCTCTTCCAGCTGAACTTGGATCAGTGAGAGTCATAATTCCAGACTGTGAGCAGACATTCTTTAAACTCTCACAATACCAATGTGCATTTATAATTTTACAACCTCTTCCTGAATATTTCTAGAAGCACTTTGAGAGCACAGTAAAAACAGCCTGAATTTTGACAAAAATACTGAAAGTTTTCTGAAAAGCTGCCTGCACATGAGTTATGTTGCTCTGATATTAGGTGGCAAGGTGGCAAAAACATAACCTCTTTGGAGTAGGTAACACATGACCAATACATATTCTGGAGACATTTCCTGCACAGATTTTAGAATAACAGTCATCCATTGCATGAAAACTGCACCTTGCTCTGGTCCCGTGTGTGTTTGCGTGCGTGCATTGTGGGTGGCAGTGTGATCCATTATGCAGTGACTCCCTCTTCATCATTCCCAGACCTGATTAATTTATTAAAGCTGGCCTCTCATTCATTATTGGAAAAGTGCACGGCTTAAAACACACTTTGAATGTGTCGAGGTGCTCGATGAAGTGTTTATTAACACAGTAATCATTTGTGAGTGTCTCTCCATTTGTCTAAATGTCAAGTGTTTGGCCCATCTTCCGACCATTCATATGGCAGAATAATGTTAACGTTTGTAGTGATATAAGTTTGCAGCGGATCTGAGACATACTGAGAAAACATATGTACGTATGTATGTAAGCAAATGTAAGGAAATGTAAAGTGCAACCTTAAACGTGCACGAGTCAATTATTTCTGCAAATAATAGAATATAGTTTCCATTTCATATTGATATGTTGATACATATGACATCTTCATTCTGGCATGCCTAAGTGCTTCAGTTTATTTGAATAGTAATATGCACACAACACTAACAGTGTTCTGGAATCAATCTGAAACTTCTTTTATCATGTAGTTTCTAGGGTAAATAAATGAACATTATACATAATAGGTTCATGAGGAAGCCGTTTTTTGGCTATTGTCGGGTTTGGCTATTGTCTTACAGAGTATAATTGACTGGCCCTGCTCTGTGTTGTCTGTTTACATTGGATGGTTTTTCTCAACACGTTTGTTCATAAATATGTGAGTAGCACAAGTTTGAAATATTGATATGGCCACAAAGCAATTTAGTTTGTAGCGAGCAGGGGTTAGTGGGTACAATCTTGTTAGCATTTTGTATTACACATATCAAAGCCCGAGCAGAAGCAATTACACTCTTCTTAATGAGATGTTGCCGTTTGAGAAAGGAACGCGTTATAATGAAGTTTTGTGCATTTGACAATGCAGGCATTTATTTCATGTACAATTATTTTTAGCTTAGCCCATTCCTGCGTGTGTATGTTTTATATCGAGCTTTGTCTTGTTTTTTTTGTTTTTTTTACTACAGTCTTTTGATCTTTGTTCAGTTGTTTTTCTGTATTGTGTTACAAATCTCTAAGCAGATCGTTGTTGATTTCCAAACAAAGAAAGTGATTGTTATTCATAAAAAACGTATTGATCATAGGGAGGTTTTATCTGCAGTCCAGTAGTTTTAGTTTTTGTAATAGTTCCAGCAAAATAATAGGAGGTAACCTTGACCAGTGTCAGCAGCCACAATAGTAGTTTAAAGGTTTGATCATTTACAGTTCCAATAGTCTGATCAAAATCCAAATGTTATTTATCGTTAGTCATCTTTCTAGCATACCACCAAACAAGTCAACTACTAGAATGAATTGAATGATTGACTCTTCTTGATCCATCTATGTTCTGGTAGATTTTCTAATATCGGGTATATCATATATAGGAACACATATGGGAGCCCCATAGAGAGCCAGCTATATTAACATTTTCTTGACAAAGCCACTTGCCCTGATAAAGGGAGCCTGACAAAGGTTATGGAGGAAAAGGCCAAAGCAGATTGTATGAGTTTTATTAAAGAATTCTGCCAATTTTCACCGTGCTTAAAGGTTACACAAAGTAAATGCTAGTTGGCTATTGTTATCCTGCAGTCCTAAGGCACCAATCTGTCCTTTTTATGCATGTCTCTGGTGTAGAACTGAGAGCTGGGCTTTTGTCCTTGGATTTCCCTCGTGTTACAGATCCTGATGGTTACCCTGGCATTTACAATATTTTTTTTTCGATACAGCTTACATTAAAGTCTATTCTTCTCCCATTTTTTACACACTAGTTGAAAGCCACAGCTGCCCAGGGGCAGACTGACAGAGATGTAGCAGCATTTTTTTTGCCCAACCACCACCCAACACATCACAATCATCAACATGTGCGTATGACCTCCTGTGACACTTTTTACCAGAAAGTGTATGGTTGGTGTTTATATTTACTGTAAGTTCACTATAAGTGTAATTCATCTTTAATTTGAAATATTTTATATAGAACCGTCCATTTATGCTTTGATTTTCAATTTGCTGATTTGTTTCATGACATTAGATAACATTCATTGTATCTGATATGAACACAGCCACAGCCTCATGAACACAGCCTCATGAACACAGCCTCATGAACACAGTCTCAGCTATAACCAAGGCTACAGTAGTAGTCTATAGGCGCATGACTGGAGCCTATGTTTACAGTCTTGATTGTTTGTGACCTTTATTAGCTCTAGAGTTTCATGGAAGCAAGGCGCCTAAATATATTTCTGGGTGACAGCAATCAAGTGAGGACAGATTATATCTCAGACTATACACGGTAATGACTGTTGTCCATTAGCGTAATGATGATCCTTTACTGAGACCCAAGCACCAATTAGTCTGACATGATTTACTTCTAGTCAAAATTATAGCACCTACAGGAAGTCAATTTACTAAGTCCTCCTCTTGTTAAAACATGCACTAAGGCCGCATGGTATTAGGCAAACAAGACCTATATCATTACTGTATATCAATAATGATTTCACATTTGATTCCTTAGGTCAAGGCTTTATTACCTCCGCCAAGTAGGAAATGTCCTTCCATCCTCTGTCTGACTGTAAGCAACTTTGCTCAAAAACTACCGAACAAAGATTCTGAGAGCGCTCAGAGTGCTTTCTAGTTACCCACTAATTTTCAAAGAGATCCAAAATGTATTAATTAATTGTATTTTTTTTAGTTAGTTAGTAACATTCTTACTTAGTTACTTAGTTAGTTACTTAGTATAGTAGTATTGTAGTAGTCAACATCATTTTAACACATTTTGTTTTAATGTTTTTAATGATTTATTTATAGTTTGGATTTTTTTCACTTCACAGTCAGGTTCAATTTGCTCATTCTGAGTAGTGCTACATGAATTGAGTGGGATTGTATGGGAGAGTATGGGTTTGGAAGCGGCCCTAAAATGCACTGTATTGAGTTGGTGGAGACCACTTGCAAAAAGTTGATACATATATATATACACATACAGTGCAGGTTGCTCATTAAGAGTGCTGTAGGGACTTTCTACATAAAGCTACCAGGTGCTGCTGTGCTGTACAATGTGGAGGGGAAATGGGATAGTCATTGCCAGAGGATTCCTGTACTATTACAGTGCCCCTGTCAGAAAACAGCATATTAGTGCAGGCACATAACTTTGGATTGTGAGTCTACAGTGTCTGAGGCAACTATTGTATAAGCAGCTCCTCCTCATGGGTAAACTCTGAGGGAAGAAGGTGCGCCCCGGTGGATGTCACTTATCCAGAGTTAATGCATAGAGTATGGCTTTTGTTTGTGCATGTGGAGATATGGTGTATTTTCACTATATATGTATGTGTATTTTTCTGCCTTAACTTATTATTTGCGCTTTGTATCATACAGTACGTACAATCCCATAAACAACTTCACAATAAAACATAAAGAAAGTATGTGTTGTGTTGTGCAAAAGAACTGCATCTAATATCATCAAATATAAAATAAGGTTTGATATTATTTGCACACAGTTGTCACAATTTGACATGTTCCAACTTTCCTGTGGAAATGAAAAAGCAGATACAATGTTCTTTGCATACATATTGTGGCTCAGGTTAAGATGTACTTACATTTTTGTCCTATGTGTCTGACCTATCCTTCAGTGCCACTGGGACAAATTGTCAGCAGCAGCGGTAGGTAATGTAGCAATAAAAATAGATTGCCAATATAATGTTCATTAACAAATACCATTAGTTGTCACGTATTGAATTAAAACTGCAGTTCTGTATTGTTCCCCCTCTTACAGTGAAGCACATGTGACACTTGTCCCACTTTGACAGAGCTGGTGTGGTTTAGTTCAGTCTCTGAGCTCATGTATTATTTATGAGGCATACAGGGAAATGATGCAGACCATTGTGTGTGTGTGATCCCAGTGAGGGTGACAGCACTGGGTAGATCAGCCCAACACAAAAACATGCCAGGGACCCCAACAGGCGCTACTGTAGACTGTTACAGGTTTATTACACATGATAATTATATTTTGATGAGATATGTAAAATCTGTATAGTTAATGTAGGACTGTATCTAATCTGTGCACTCAAATCAGGCATCCTGGTGTCAATTATTTCTTCCTTGCCCCAATAAAATCTAAATTTGACCATTACAGTTTTATCTTGCTTACAGACTAACAAAACAATGTTCATATAAACTTCTAGAAGTACAAGTAATAATATCCTACACTTACCACATTTGTCCACTAGGGGCGATATTGACTATTGTTGTAGATAATCCAACATGGCTGCCAGACATTGGATGTGAACGACACTGCACATTTCTAGATTTAAAACGTATGTAGTTTGATGCAAATGTAACTCGAACATTGTTTAGTGTTTAAGCTGTTTGCTCACTTTATATGTGTCTGGTCTACTGTAGGTAGGTACTGTTACACAATACAGCGTGCTGATTGCAGACTTACGAGCCTGATTTTTAGCAGCGGGCTATAATCAAACACTCATGAACACTCACTCATGAACAGATGTTTTTAATGGAGTCGATTGGTGTGTAAAGAGTCCCACTAATTGAAATGAAGCGTGTTTTTGTAGATGAAATCTCATTGGTGTTAGTTTAAAGTATATCAGTACACAGAGCATTGGTTTACTGGGCATACCACATACATGCGTTTTTGTACTTGGCACGTGATGTTTTTGTTTCTTCATAGAACAGTTCATTGCTTTCAGAATAAAAATAGACACAATAGAGAGAGGCCTGTGCTCATATTAAACAAACACAACTACTTGACCTTCAGTTGAAAAGAGAACATAGGGCAGTACATGGAAATCATGACTGTTTCCTGGGATATAATACAGCCATTGATAAGATGACTATTTAAGATCTGTCCAGGGACTACAGATGAAAAGTAGCCGCTTGGCTAAATCTAGTGCATTTACAGAAATGTTGATTAATGTACATTGTCCCTGCTAAATTAACTAATAAAAAATAAGAAATAAAAAATAAAATATATATAAAAATGCATCTTATTTATATAGCACCTTTTTGACACTCAAAGATCCTTGAGAATTACATTATTCATTCACTCCACAGTCACACACTGGTGTCTCCAACCACCACCAAACACCAATCTCACAACCACATTTATACGGGCAATGCGGGTTACAACAGCATTCAGAATTTTGGGACGGATTCAAACTGCCAACCTTCTATAAGATGACCGCTTGCCTTTATGGCCTTCCCAACAGGAAGAATGGAAAAAAGATGAATAGTGTGGCACTTGCATGAAATGACAATGTGGAGCACACAACGATTTGTAGGGTTTTCCCAATAAACTTTAAACCTAATAAAAGTGACATTTAACAAATGATACGTCACTGGGTTATATCTCAATAAAACATATTACACTAGACCCTAACAATAAAAAGAAAAAGTCAAAACCTGATTAAAATGTGGCACTTTTTGCAGCGGTTTCTTCTGGTCCCATGTGGATCAAGTGTGAGAACTGGTGGCAGCTCTGTCAAAGTGACTCTGACCTCCCTAAAATCTAAGTGAAAATTGGCTGCTGAACTACAATATCATAACCTACTTTTAAGCTAGTGACTGGCAAATGAGTGCGTATGAACCGAAATCTTTCAATTCCGCACAAGATGATTTCAGAAACACTTTTTATGATTTACTATGATGTGGTTTAAGCTCCTCTGACAACCCACTCTCCCAGCAGACCACCTTTTTTTCCTATTGTCATCTGCATTTCAGTCGCCCATGCCCAGGCACTGAAAAGGACAGTGTTTTCTTTTGCTCCTTAATGCACCATCATACCTAGAAGTCCTGGAGAATTCTGGAAAGACTATTTTTGAATTCCTATCCACCTGCGCCTTCACCGGAGCCACTTTTTTTTTTGATTGACAGGTATGTGAGACGCCCAAATCAAATTTTTTCCGAGGGTCTATATCAAAACGCTCGGTGTTCTGTGATGTGGCGAATCATTGTGTTTAAAAAAAAAAATGATGGCATTCTAATCATCAGCCGACACATGCGCGTTTGTAGTGGAAGCTTCTATTCTTCCAAGGCTGACAGGATGAGTGAAAGAGAGATGTGTTCAAGTTTATCTGTACACCACACCATGCAAGTCAATCATCCACTTGTACACTGTCATAGCGATGTGTGCAAGGTGCAAGCCCGTAGAAATAGTCTGCTTACAATTGAGGTGCTTTCGAAAACATCTATTGTGACTGACGTTTTTCTAAAGTGGAGAATTCTGTTTTGTAGTGTTGTGATTTGGGGGGGTTTGACAGGTCTTTGAGATTTTTCTTTTTGACAGAATTTCTTGTGAAATGTTTTTTTCATGAAGTCTAAAGGAAGGCATTGCTAGTTCACAATTTTGGAAAGAGAAGGTATATTCCAGGGAAGTAATTCACCAAGAAATGTATAAATGATCAAAACCTTTCTGTAAGATGATTCTCATGTTTTATTTTATTTTTTTATTTATAGAGCGTACTCAGCAGGCTAGTTCACATTTCCCGAGTATGCAGTCTCTCTGGTATTTCAGTTGCATGTCTTGATTAAGGTAAAATGCAGAAAATCTACAATGTCTACCTGCTTGGAGTTGCACTAGCATACATAAGACACCAGACCTGAACTAAAAAAAAGAGAGAACTTATAAATTAGAGGTAGATCCTGGATCCATGAGGTGTTTAGGATCCATTACTAATGTTTTGGTCAAACCTTTGTTGACATTGGCATCACTAAACATGGGCTATGCTGCCAGTTATGTAAGGTCAAAGAATTGCCCAAACTTTATATTTAAAAGATACTGTATGTAACAAGCCTGACCTATATAGACTGTGATAGAAATATTGAAAATGGCCTGGGGTGTAGTCAAAGAGTATGCAGTGTGATGTTGTCCAACAGTAAACCTGGGTGTGCAGTAGAGGTGGGTAGATTCAATAACTGACTAGCACAGTGAATTGAAATACCCATAGGTGTTTAGCCAAGCCATTTTGTTTATATCAGATCTCTGACAACATAAACCATAATGACCTCTGCTAGGAGATGAACATTTCTCACTCCCTTAAGACCAGAGTATGATCACTTCAGGTGTGTTATCACGTGACCTTTAATGAGCTTGGAAAGTATAAAAAACAAGATTGAGAATGACTTTAGCGCTTTGCTCTTGAAGGAGACTCCAGTCACATTTGCAGCAACACGGCTTAAACCCCGCACGACCGGTGTATGCTGATGACAGAGTATATCAGTGACCTTTCTGAGTGATTGGTGCAAGGGAAAAGGTAGACTCGGTCGTAGATGGTATCTCCTCTACGGTGTGTGAAGTGAGGTGGGCACAGAACAGCTTAACTCAGCAGAAATCCCAAAGATAACACAACGGTCCCCAGCTATTTTTATGAACTTAGCCAAGAACTACACACTTCTCACGGGAGGTTTGGCTGGGACCGCTGGAAGCACTGACAACACAATGGTGCAATGGTAGAGCCACAAGAGATGACTTCCTTTAACATTCAACTTTTGATCTGGCAGCAAAGATTTTATGGGACATTAGCATTTTTAAAAGTGTATTACTCAAAAATGTCCTACCTCGGTCCAACAATAACCGTTCAAATGTTATGTTATAATTAGGTCAAATTGAAACCACAAAAAACAATGACCACATTGCAACAAAAGTTTTTTAAAAAAGCTATTTTTTATAGAAAGCTTACACCTACTGCATATATTAAGTAAGCCAACAGCAGCACTTTACCCCTAGTTGACAAAAGTTATGTGGAACGCCTTGAATGAATGAAATTACCTTGATCCAGAGGATTTGCCGTCCACAATACTGTTTTAACCTGCAGCTGACCTTTGCTGAAATGTTCATACAAACCTAACCAGTACTTTTAAGTGCTCTTAAATGTAGCTTCTCAAATATGAAAATAAAAATTTAAAATAACTTGATAAGTCACTTTTACTGCACTTAAGGCCCAATACGTCACATTGTATGGTGGAATATTTGTATACATAGGCACACAGCCATAGACCAGAAGTGTTTATCCCTTTGTGGGCCTATAATTGCAGCCACAGTCTTGAGATGATTAACTCTTGAAAATTGTGATTATGGCATCTGTGTTTACGGCAGAATTGAACAGAGAAGAAGCAGGTGGTTGCTCTTGTAATGCTGATTAAACATTAGCATTCACGTAAAAATGTATACACCACAGCGTAGTGGCCACTTCAGTGTATGCAACATGGATTCTTAACTAAACCTCTCAACCTGCCAAGGTTGTGCAACTTTTATAAGTCACTAAGAACTACAGCTCTTGCTCAACACTCAGCAATGAGTCATAAGCTTTAGCAAGCAAGAAATAGTAGAAGCTGAAAAGCCTTACACCTGCATGCAATCTTTCATGTGTCAGCAACTTACAACTCTCTTTTTCAAGAGAGTTCTGGCCAAGAGAGTTGCACAAAAATGCACTTAAATAACAACACAACAGTTCAAGTCATCATTAACAAACCAGTCAAAAACACTAAAAACAGTGAAAAATGGTTTTATAACTTGACTTATATGTGAAACTATAGTAATCTCAGAGAACTAGATGTGTTTATAAGGCCAGTTACACATATTTTGCTATGCTTTTTGAATGCATATAAATCAGCAGAGGTTCAAACTGAGCATCAAAAGCAAAGCAATTAAGAAAAAATGAATTCACTTACGTTGAACGTAGAATGGTTGTTAGATGGACTGGGTTACCTTAACTTGATCTACTGGCATCATCGTACAGCCAGGGTGTACAGGGTGAACGGTCTGAAAAAGAAAATATTCACAGATCATTTAAACCATTCATCTTGCTTACATACAACAGGTTATGAATTAAGGCAGTTTTTTGCTGTATATTCTAAATGCTTATTAGGAACCAAGTAAAATGGGATTTGTAGATTATCAATGCAGAAATCAATTCTTCAACCTAATTATTTCACTTATTACACTTTTGTGCAGGGGGTTTTAGCTAATGTGGGATGACCCATCATTAGCATGAGCCAAGACATATGTATCAGTATCATAAACATTGCTATGTTGCTTTATAGACCCTCAAAGCTCCGGAATGGAAGCGACTGGAGCCAAAGTGAGTTAACTTTAAAAACAAAGTAGTGTTTGTGGTGAGGGATAGAATAATTCTGAGCATACAATGACAAAAAACTATTGTGATCTTTAACATTTCTGTAAAACCTAAAAATCAAGAATTTTGCCTCCAGCCAAAAGTCTATCTGTTTCTAATGTGTACATTAAATAAACAGGTACAAAAAGGAACATTCATTAATGTTTCCTACCCAGGCTCTGACATCACCTACATGTAGCAGAGTGGTTGTCATTTGCCAAAACCATCTTAATTTGTGGTATTTTGTGGCTAATGCTAATTTCTCCATTGAAAATGTATTATGCTCTTGCCTCCAGTTGCTTCCATTCTGGAATTTAGAACTTTCTGTTTACAAACGTTGAAAGGGTTTATTGGCTCTTAACACTGAGTACATAGGGTATTATGGATTTAGGATTACATTAGAGTACAATTAACATGATTAGTAAATTAATTATAGTTAGTACATTTCAAATTAAGAATATGAGTTAACCCAGAAGAATGTTTTTGAGGTATTTTTTTGTTTTTTTGGTCCAAAGTTTGAGCATGGAGCACCCACAATGTTGCTGTTTTGGATCTGCCAATGTTATAGATGAACTACAGTCAAGAACAAAAACTGTGCTATGCTGTGTGAAGATGATGGTAAACTCACAAGGCGATTAACAGCCACTGTCAATGCACATAACCTTGGCCAAAGAAGCATTCATATCTTAGGAGCTCATGTCATGGTATCAGATTTCAACTGGAAAACATTCCACCTGCAAACTGCTAGAGCAAATCAACTTCTATTGTTGTCAGAGGTGCACAGTTAGACCCATGCTGAGGTATTTACTGCCAGATGTGGAGCAGTGCAGCAAAACTGGGTTGGCTTACAGTGGTGTGTTTGATGACTAAGATGATTAGGCAATGTTCGCTATTGACAGGTTGTTTTGACTGCAGTGTATTTCGTTTTCCAAAAGCACCCTTTGTATATTTATTAAAAGCCCATGAGCTGGTTTGAAACAGAGAGACGTGGAGGGATTGATTGAGCATTTGCAAAGTCTAAGTGAACATGTAAATGGATATCTTTGTCTGGATCCTGAATCATATTGATGATTGTAAAACAGCTTTCAGTCTAGTATTGAAACATGCACAGTTTGCCTTTCACTTGGGCATAAATGAAATAAATGCCTCTTTAGTGCCATTTGTGAAGCAGCGCTATCATCATTAATGTTTGCTGTGAGATGTGGTGGAGCGGTAATTTGGAAGAGCATTACAAAGACTGAACCACAAGCACAGATGAATCAACTTTTTATTTTAAAAAGGACTTATTTACTTTAATTGCTCTTTGAGTCCTTATTTTTCTGCGGATACAAACCTCTGGATTTCTTCACGTTTACCCTGGCCTTAAACTTAAATGAATATAATTATAATGCCATTGATTCATTTAACTTTGACTTCAGTAGTATTAATAGTCTTATTTAAGTAAACTACTCAATTGCTTTGAGTTGATGGCACACAATATTTGCCCGGTGTCTTACTATATTGTTGAAAACATTTGAAAGACTATTATCTTAGGGCGGCAGTGGTGCAGTGGGTAGGTGCTTTCAACCAGAAGGTCGGTGGTCGTTGTGTCCCTGGGCAAGAAACTTAACTCGCACTGCCTATGAATGAATGAATGAATGAATGAATGTGGTGGTGCTTGGAGGGGCTGTAGGCGCAGATTGGCAGCCACCCCCTCTGTCAATGTGCCCCAGGGCAGCTGTGGCTACACCAGGTGTGACTGTGGAGTGAATGAATAATGTAATGTAAAGCGTCTTTGAGTCTTGAGAAAAGCACTGTAAAAAACGAATGCATTAATATCATCTACATGTTTGTATTATTGTGGTTTATAAATTGACTTCAACAGTGAGGTCTGTCGGGGTTTACAAAAAAACTATTTCTATGGTTTATGCATTGCACACTATACATCTATTCAAGTGCTGGTAAGAACATGCATGTACAGTATATCTTTTACGTAATTACATGGTAGCAACACACATTCCGGGATGAGACATAGGATCAGAATGCAGAGAAAAAGTGCCTCTGAATGTATTGTTGTTGATGCATTAATCTGAGTAGTTCAGAAATGTACGTAAAAAAAAATGCCAGAATAAAGAGAATATCAACCAGCTTAGATTGAGATTACAGGCAACACTAACTCAAATCAACCAGGGTCTAGAGAACACTTCCCTGAACATAGTTTACCTGACACAGTGGTATAGCGTCATTAACCTTGTCTCCCCATTCTCCATTTGCAGCTGTGTAGACCATCCAAAACGATTGCTATAATCACAGTCACATTTCATGACTTGACAAGTGGTTCCAAACACATAGATTTCATTACTACAAACAAATACATAAATTATACCCTGATACTTCACAGGTCACTGACAAAGTATTTTGTAACCACATTTTAAACTCACACATCTGTTTTCAGTAAAGAATGGGTAATGGGCCATTTCATTTGATTCTCTAAGAGGAAAATGAACACACGGTATAACCTCTGTAATGACTAGTAGTATAAGCTTACAGCCTCATAGCTTTCCAGTTGTCTTCTAAGTGATTAGCAGCATAGGAGCAAAGCCTGTTTAAACAGTGTAATGATGTCGTTCAGGCTCTATGATTACAAACATAATGAGAAAGCACAATGTTTCAGTGCTATTGTTTCCAGACAGCACATTTTCACCTTGACTTTGTGCCGTGATGCATGACTGGAGCACATTTAAGGCAAACTGACTGTTTAATATTGCAGCCGTGCTGTTGTGTTTTATGTCAGAGGTAGAAGTGTAATAGAAAACAAAGCCTCCCTTTGAATGTGCTGCCGGGAGTGGTGATGTAAGGAGCTGTTTTCCAATATTGGATTTTCTCTGAACACAATGAAATGGATTCCATAAAGTGTTTTTATACAGACTGTCAGTATTCTGAGAATATGATCATGGGGCTGTTAAAGTCACTATTACTTTGGGATAGCTCACAACATCATGAAGGAATTTAACCTGTGTTATGAGGTGATGCCATAGTTAGCTTACCAAGATCACAGTTTTAGAAATTAAATGAAATATGTCCTCAGTTATCCTCAGTTCTTGGAAATCAAAGTAAAGCAATTATACAAATGTTATTCCAGTCAATTATACTCAAGTAAGGTTGACATTCAATTCATGTTGTTTGATTGAAGTCAGTGTTCTTTAATTAACTTGACTAATAAATGAGGAATATGATTGTTTTATGGGTGCCTTGTACATGCCACAAGCACTTGCAGACAGAAACCTCTGACAAGCGTTGACCTGATCTTGTAATGGTATACACGGTAGAGGCCAGGCCTGGACTTGAGTTCATTTTCTAGTTCTGGCATCTTCTATCCATTTGTTCACAGCAAAAAATAAACACTGTGTCCTCAAAAGGAGGAGTTTGTATCTCATAATGTTAGATTTCTGGAATACAGATATTCTATCATGCATACTCTATATTCTTCTTTACAAAGAATTTTCTTTATCCTTTATTAAGTATGGCTTTACCGTCAAATATTTTGGTCAGTAGGAATAGTTTCAACAAAAGACTATGTTCCAACAAGACTATCATTCTGCAATTTTTCAGTAGCCAAAAAGTTCCCATGTTACTGCAAGACTTTGTTCTGAGCCCGTCCATTTTTCATGACTACAATACAGCTCCAAACAGATGTTACTGGTGTTTTACTGAAGCTGCCATCCTACACGACCTCATTCTAACAATATTTTACTCGCTTTACCACAGCCTTTCCCAATTCACCAAAGACTGCTTTTGCTGTGTAGATTTCAGAAAGTCTTCACCCTTTATTTATCACAAACCTGTGCCATCAAAAAGACCAAGCATCAAACGCACCTATGCTTCCTCTGAAACTTGTATGACTGACATTCACACCCACACCAACCCATGGGACCATATCTTCCTCCTCAGTTATGGTGCCACAAGACAAACGTGTCGTCTAATAAACAGGCACATCCTTCAGCATTCGGCAGACATTTTGTTTTTGTGTACTGAGAACCAGAGCAGTGTGTGTTGTTGTGTTTGGTATTTCTCCAAATTTGAGCTGTGCTGCCCCGGGGTGTTGTCAGTAGTGCCTATTTGGTGGACATGCCCTGGCAGTTTGGCAGAATGTGTCAATGTAGCACACTCTTATAGGTGCCTAGGTGGTACAATAGTTATCTGGAAAACTGGGAATAAAATGAATGCAATATATAACAAAAAAAAAATAATAATTAAATAACTTTATTACATCAAAGAGGTTGTGGGTTTGAACAGGCCGACAATCTCAATCAGTCTGTCTTTCTGGGTTGAGTCTGCATGTTCTCCTCATTACCTCCCACCTTTATTGTTAGATGAACTGGTAGCTTACCCCTTGATAAATCAATGTGGGGAGGAGTGGTTGTCTATCATTGTGTCTCTCTGCTTTGCTACTAACTGTTCACTGTCCCTTGTGTGCCTGTGCACCGCCTAAGGCCCCTAATTGTGATGTTTGTCCTTTCAACCTTTGGCATTTTAGTCACTTTTATGTAAGTTTCAACATCCAGGTTCAACATACACAGTTTATGTGTTTAATCCCTTTGGAAAAAAATCAGGTGCTTAGCCATGACCAGCAGATTAAGGCCCCTGTCCCCACGGAAACAAGTTTAGACGTATCCACTGAGGTATTTTATCGTTCAGGGGTTAGGTCCACATGGAGCCGGCGTTATGGGAGCCCGAAAATTATGTAGACACAGATTTTTTCTAAAACAATGCCACCTTTAAGAGAGTTTTTTTTTGGGGGGGGGGGGGCTAATACTTAATAATACAATAGTGCATCTTTTTTGTGGTTTGCACAGATGATGCCATGTATTTATGAATGCAGGACTGGAGCAATGGGTATTATATAGAGAAGACCCACAATTTAAGTAAATCAAGATTTCACGTCATCGCTACTTCACTACTGCTACAACTGGTGGTAGAAAAACATCACACAGCTACATACTGTATTCATAACTGAGAGAAAAACAGACTATACTCCAAAAGAACAGTACAACAACATGTCAGTATTTCCAGTCTAAAAAAAAAGGCAAACATTTGTATTTTGATGATTCTAATTGTTTTAAATTGAAATTTAACTGACCACATGTTCAGCTTTAGTTCCCTTACAATCCCTAGAGGAGAATGAGGGGAGCAGTTTGGCTGTATACAATCACTGGCTTCCTCTCCACTGTGAGCTAGTTTAGTCCTGACAGCGGCTGTGGTCATTTCATTTGTGTACCGTGGCCATGCGAGTCGTCCTGATGGACAAGGATGTTGTGGTGGATGCTGTACTGAGCTTGTTAGGAAACAAGTGCAACAAAAGATCATTCTCTTGTTAGCCTGGTTCTGTAAAGGATATAAAGACCTGCCTGATCTTAAATGATAAAGACATCAAGTGATTTATGGCTGAAATGTTTGCCTAAGCTCTAAATACGTTTTGATAGCTCTAATAAACTAGAAACTACTGCATTAATATTATGTAAATGCACTAGTCCCAAAAGACAGTTAAATTTAGATTGTTTTTTTGAGCAACACCCTTTTCGGCCGCATTAAGTATGGCTTGTTTGCCGCAGGAAAAAATGTCATTTTCAACTGAAATGATTTTGTTCTGCAGATGAAAAAGACGTTTATAACATCCTGGACATTTACGTCCTGGACCCCTCCCTCGGGAGGTGTTCCGGGCATGTCCCACCGGGAGGAGACCCCGGGGAAGACCTAGGGCATGCTGGAGGGATTATATCTCTCAGCTGGCCTGGGAATGCCTTGGAGTCCCCCCAGAAGAGCTGGAATTAGTGTCTGGGGAGAGGGAAGTCTGGGCATCTCTGCTTAGACTGCCCAGATAAGCGGAAGAAGAAGAAGATGGATTTATAATGTGTGATTTGGGGCGGCAGTGGTGCAGTGAGTAGGCGCTCAGCCTTGCCGGTTCGAGTCCCCGTCTGAGCGCATACTGTCCCTAGGCAAGACACAACCCAAAAATGTATGTGGTTGTGAGTTTGGTGGTCTTTTTGGCTGTCAGACTACCCCAGGGCAGCTGTGGCTACATACAGTATGTACCTTACCACCACCAGTGTATGGAGTCAATTTATAATGCTGTTGTAAAGCGTATTTGGGTGTCCTAAAAATGACTATGCATTATATCACTGTTTTGACACAAACAAGCGCTCTACCATTCTAATTTTAACTGTCTGTATCCATTTTATTTTCAAACCTGAGTAATGAGCCACTGCTGGTGCACCGCATTTGTAAAGGTTAGTCCAACATATGGCTAGAAACATGAAAACGGTGGCATGGTGTAATTTCAAAATGACCAAATTAGGCTAAATTGGTTTTGAGCCACCGCAATGGGGGTAATTAAAGTAATGGGATGACAGTAGTAGTGGTGTTTAGTGCTTCAAGCTGGATTTTGGAAGTGGTTGGTAATGGCCACCTGATTCAATAGTTCTGGTCTGAAAGCTTTGACTACGGAAAAATACAGTTAACAGTTGTTGGTGCTGTAATGACTTTCAGACCAAGGTTCATCAAGAATTCACAAACATACAGTACAGACCAAAAGTTTGGACACACCTTCTCATTCAATGAGTTTCCTTTCTTTGCATGACTATTGACATTGTAGATTCACACTGAATGCATCAAAACTATGAATTAACACATGTGGAAATATGTACTTAAAAAAAAGTGTCCAACAACTGAAAATAAAGTAACCACCTTTTGCTCTGATTACTGCTTTGCACACACTCTGCATTCTCTTGATGAGCTTTAAGAAGTAGTCACCTGAAATGGTGTTCACTTCATAGGTGTGTCCTGTCAGGGTTAATAAGTGGGATTTCTTGCCTTTTCATGAAAATAAAGAAAACTCATTGAATGAATGAGGTGTGTCCAAACTTTTGGTCTGTACTGTA
>JAVQKC010205048.1:0-15978 GCA_036025475.1 Philypnodon macrostomus | reverse complement strand
ACCGTGCTCGATTCTCTGTTTATTTAATACACACACTTAATGTGACCAGCTCAACTCAACGTTGGGGCAGGTTTTAGTCAGAAACGTGTTGTTGAAATTGTATTTACATCGTCCATATTATTGTGTGTTCACTGTTATCTTATATAGTAGTTCCTGACAGTTATTGTCATTAATATGTTAGTTATTTAGTTAGAACTTTAGGGAATATGCAACTAAAGAGTATGTCAAATTGGTATCAAAATGCTCTATGAGATGGGAAAGTGACCTAATTTCTTATTTGCTAAACTGCGATACTTCTACATTGATTCTTAAAGTGTTGTTTCAGTATTGAAGACTTGACTATCTAGACTTATTGGCCACTTTATTAGAGAGACCAGCACTGAATTATTTAGACTAATTTAGACTTTTTGTTTACTCAAACTAGTCTCTGATCTTTGGCATCAACAGGACATTTTTGCCTGTAGGACTTCTGCTTATAGGATATAGCATCTTCGTAAACCCAAGATATATGTATGTGATAATTCCAGAAGGTTGTCAATGAAAAAAATCTGATGTTCTGAACTTCAATCAAGGAGGAATGTCAGTCTACATAAAAAAAAGTTGCCAGAGAGAGTTTTGTGGTATGCAACAAAGACGGAAGTCACCACTCCATCAACACAGGAATCTATAGCACTCAGATGCGCACATTATAGTGTATGAACGCCCTCTGAAGTGTAGGGCCAGCTGTACCAGGCCGGGACAGCTCTGATAAACACGCCCAGCAGAGTGATAATGTTGCAATGGTAATTTAATCAGAATGAGCTACACGTCACTTAGTAATAGTGGGTACTTTGCCTTGATTTATCTATGTTTGTTTGAAGACAGAGCAGACGGCCTGGTCCCTTAGATTAACTAGGCCATGGGAAAGATTCCTCATGCTATCAGTGGGCTGAATTTATCACCGCACTGATGATTAGTATTATTAGCACAGGTGCAGTTACAGTAAACACCAGAGACTCCCATTTTTAACTCCAAAGTGAGCATTAGATAAAGAAGAGGGAGGAGGAGGTAGAGGCGAGCGGGGTGCTGCCTGTCCCTGAGGTGGTTTTGTTCTCACTATGGCCCTGGTTGGTTTCACTGGAGCGAGACAAAATCTGTACTAAACACACACAAAGAAAAAATCAAGCCACAGAGTACAATGTGGTCTTCACTTTCAAGAAATTCAATATGAGTGCAAAATGTGTGACGAAAACATCATTTCAAAAGTTTTGTATAAAGCTGAGAAATAATACATGGTTATTGGCCTAACCTTAATCAGATCAATCAACTTTTCAA
Organism: Philypnodon macrostomus; assembly: GCA_036025475.1. Lineage (NCBI taxonomy): Eukaryota > Metazoa > Chordata > Actinopteri > Gobiiformes > Eleotridae > Philypnodon > Philypnodon macrostomus. The sequence goes on along the minus strand of JAVQKC010205048.1, from coordinate 14,664 downwards.
TTTGTGTATACTCTTATAATTGTGTACCAAATTGTTACCACCACTAAGGAGGTTATGTTTTGGTTTGTTGGTTTGATTGTCTGTTAGCAGCAAGATTATTAGGAAATGAGAAAATGATGCCGTGTCTGATTCAGAATACCAGGTAAACCCATCCATTACAACTAAATCTAGCATTGTGATATAAGCCCAGTTTTGTCTGTGAGCAATGTAACCCTTACTGTCAGACCAGAAGTGAGTGACTACAATAGCTCAGTAGGTATATCTGAAGAGCCCCCAAGTTCAAATCCTTACTTAGTTACTAACTTCCGCCATATGGGGTCAGTAAAGCCACAAATCATTACTTTACTGTTGGTTTGTCTGAGATCTGTGCTCTCAAAAAACAGTAAAACACAGATGTAGGATGTTGATGCTGTATAGTATGCCTTTAACAAATTCAAAAAGTTTAATACATTACCTCATAAGCCTAAAGCAAAACATTGTGGAAATAAGAACAAAGCCCTGACTGTAAACTGCAGGAAGTCTGTTTTTCTTTATGTCCGAATGTACAGATAACATATAGTTTTATATCTATATGTGTGTGCAAATCAGGATAAATAAACTTAAAAACATCACTTAGCGTCAGACAGAAGGGATCTTTTTCCGGATGTCATATGGATTGTGTATATGAACACCAGATTTGCTATAGGGCATACTGTGAAATCTAGAGAGGTTTTATAAATGTTGGAAATTTGCATATAAAAAGTTCTGGTAAAACACAAATTAAGCCTCTATTGGTATAAAAGCAGCCAAGTTAGATTGAATGTTGGCCCTATTTCCTTGTATCCAAATAGGATTCATTATTTAAAGCACAGAGCTACGGGAATAAAGAGAGTAGCTAAACAATAAACAGTGAAAAAGGGTTTTGAACTGTCAATCTGAAGTAGCCCTGGGGAGGCAAACAAAACTGGGTGAAAGATTTCGAATAAAAAGGAAAGAAAGAAAACACTCAACATCTATCTAAAAGTTCCTCTGGGACATTAGGTTTCTCAAACAGACCTCTAGTTTGAACTCTGAATACCTTCGAGGGCTACGGTGACAGCTCGGGCTAAAATGTGTGTGCAGATTAACCCCAAAGTCTCAGCTAAATGCTTTTAGTAAGGACTAGAATTACAACTGTAAGAGAAATGTTGTAAAGATCAGCGCCCAGGCTTAGTCAAACAAATGAGACATGTTTCCATATTTTACTGCAGACAAGAAAGCAGAAGGGCATACGTACTGAGACCATTACCTTCCATCGTTTGTGTTTGAAACTTAAAAAGACCTACACATATTTAAATATAATATAAGAAGTGTTACGCTTGACCATTACAGTTGTCTCAGTTGGGTTAATACTGACAAAAATTATAACTCAAAAAGTGCAAGATAATTCATTTAAAAATGAATGTTGAGGTTTGTGCAAGAAAAAAAAAAACTTCACATTAGGAGGCCCTAGCATCAGAAGGAAAAATGCAAGGAAAAAAATGAAAATCATGAATTAAACAGGCTTACGTTCTGTGATGCAGTTCCACTCCCTATACTAGAAACTACATATAAATTAGTCAGCCTACATCTTCTCAAGGACAAAATGTAGAAGTTATTGCAACACATGAAGTAACTCCTTATCTTTGTGGGCATAAAATTACCCATCACATTTTTAGCTAATTATTCATCTCCAAACATACCAGTAACATGTCTGGCAGGAGGGCAAATAGACCATTTCCATGTCAGATTGGTGCAGCACAGGGCTTTTGAGTCTTTCCGCTTTGGTAGGTGGGTAATTACTGTCATTGATTAATAATCCCGGGCCAGCCTCATAATAATCAGTGCCACATGTGCCTGGCCCTCTTAAAGAAAAGCCTCATTTGCCACAGGGATTCATGGTCTAAACTGCTTAGTGACATGTAATGGAGAGTCATTTTCTTGTCTAAAATCAAATTAAAAATGTCTAAGAGTATTTTTCCATGACTTCAGCACATGTGATGTCCAAACAAAAGCAACTGTGATTTCAGATCTATTGAGAAAATAATTTGTGAACAAAAGCAATTTATTGCTTTAGTTTTATGGTTGGAAATGCTCTGTCTGTTTGTGTGCTTCTCTCTGTTGATTGAATCGAAAAGCTGCCATTTGGAAATACTATGCTGCAACAAAAAATGTCTTATTAACATTCACTTAATTGATTTTAAATTGATTGTATTGTATTGAATATTCTATGCTATGAACCACTAATGTCTTTGAGTGACATTCAAATATCTAATAAATGAATGTAAAACCATGTCTTGGTGCCACCTCTGTCTTCTACCAATGTTATTGTATGAATAATGGCATGCATGTTTGAATTAACCATTTAATTATACAAATATGAAAATTAATTTAATGTCAATTCTAATTATTGTATGCATCCTGCTTTGTCTGTGGCATAGACCCATTTACATAGCATTAGCTTCAATTAATCTAATATACAGTGTCATTCATGGACAGGTTTAAAGGGGAACTATTATGCTAAATTGACTTTTGCAAGCTTTCTGTATATTCAAATGTCAACTGGGAGTTTTTAAATTTTATTTTATTTAGCAAGTTGGTTTCACCTTTTCACATTGATAGGTGAAGAAACACTTTAATTATTTAATTTCGCATTGGCTATGGTAGTGACATGGACGTGGCTAGGAGAAAGAAAGAAAAGCAAATCAATGAGGTACATACAATTCATTAAAAAAAGGATCATATTTCCCCCTGGATTGAGACATGGCCCAGGATTCAGCGATTATATCCAAAATGTGAACATGTTGAATTATCTATAAACTTACTGTGTGGGGGTGGACAGACTATTATTTGAGCTCCCATATTGAACGGAAGCTATTTGCAGTCAAGGCAACTTTATAATGTGTTCTTGTAGGTGAAACAAATAGCACAGAGGCAGCAACTAATGGTGAAAGAACAAAATGTAGACATTTCAGAGACTGGGAATTGGCCACAAAAGTCAAACACAATGGTCAATTTCCAAGAGGGCAATCTCAGTGACAGTAATCAGAAATGGTGGATATTAGCTCCAATCATGTTGCACACAAACTGACTGCCCCCAAGAAAGAAAACTACAAAATCTATAGTAAGGTATAATGGTGGCACTGAGGAGGTGTTATGCCCTTAGATAATTACCACAACAGCACCCAGTGGCTCTAAGATTGCTCCCAGGTGACATTGAGGGTTATTAAATTGTCACGGTGCACCACGGTTTTGGCACGGCACACACTCGAACCGGCTGCCCACAAGACTGGCTCACAGTTTATCTGTTCCATTTGTTTGACATCTTTACGACACAGAGTATTAACACAACCTAATTTCATCTGGGCCTCAATGTCTTCTCTTGGCTGTCAGAGAAATCCTTCAGGGTTAGGTTAGAACCTCTGGGACGCCCGTCTCGACCGAATTACTCCAAGTGACAATTTTTTATCCTCTTATGTATCGGGTTTCACAAGAAAATCAGCAAAAAAAAAAATTCTTCATAAAAAATCCAAAAAAACAACAATGAAGTGCCTGTAGTGCCTTGTCTCAAAGTTGCTTAACTGAGAGTTAACACTACTAATTACTGTACTAAGCATCACATTCAAGACAGAAAAAACATCAACATATAAAAGTGTCCTTCTTAGGAATATTTATGGGCCATATTAAGTTGATTTTCAAATATAAATCAAGGGTGGCATATCAATCAAATTAAGCATCTAATCACCATTTAATGTTTTTGTTTGTGTGAATATAACACTCCTATCCAGACATACAACGAGCACCAAACACATTCATTATTCCATAATAAGATCTCCTCATTTATCACAAATTACTTTCTCAAAGTTCTAAATTATGAATATCATGTTTGCATTAACTGGCCCACTCCACTTTGTACTTTACTTAAGGGTGCGTTTGATTTGTTCATTAAGATCAGTATCAGTTTAACTGGATTTTAGATACAAAAATTATGCCTATGAGTTCACATAATAGAGAAAATAACAGTTTTTTATGTGAATTTTCAGGGTAGGTATATGTGTAAGTCTGTGAATGCATGAATGAATAATGTACTCAGTTGTAAAGCCTTAAAATGCAATATAAATCAAATCCAGTGTTTTTATTGTATAATAGCAGTGTGCAAATTTGTAAATTGGGGAACATTTTAGAAATAACTTCATAGTGTCCTGCTGGGTAGGTTAAATAAGGTCAAATAAACTACTACAAATAAGTAAAGACATCCCGTGCTCAGTGCAGTGCCAGCAGACAGGGCCAGCTGGTCACGAGCCTGTGTTTTTGAATAAATGAGACTCTTGTAAAAACTAAGATTTATGTTGGATTGTGCGTGTTTTGCTGCTCTAATGTTCAGCCCTAAATCATAATGTTCGCTAAGTGTCAGCTAATGCAGCCCTCAATGGAGAGTGCTTTGATTAAAGAATATCCCCCATGCAAGGCTCAGGAGTGCGTACATTGTGTAAGTAGAACAAACAAATGCGTTATAATTGCGATTACTCACATTTTGCCGGTAGGTCGTATCCGCAGGTGATCTTGGCCTTGCCAGTATCGCAGCCATTTAGTGTGTGGCACTCGTCAAACAGGCAGGACCCCGCTGCTTTGTGTATGCAGCCGTCAACTGAAACAGACACATGACAGGAGAAAGGTATAAGGCCTAGCTAGCTCCAGACATATTGAATATCATGCTGCGCTAATTAGCTCTTAGCGTGCTTTATAATGTCAAAACAAGCAATCATTTACAAGAAACAAAACCACGAACAAGCAGTTTGCACAAAATGATGTTCATGAATTTCTTCTTCTCTGTCCCTGAATTATATTGCTCGTATCGTCTCTCTGTAGGGATACCGGTGCTTGTGTGACAGCACCAGTGTCTGTTGCTGGTAAATATTGACGAGCTTAGGAATGAAATTAGCCCGGGCCAGGATCTAATAACGCCTCCACACGGCGAAAATGAGACTGTTCTTCCTGTAATCTCTCTCCACTGTCAACAGCCGTACATAGCACAGATCATTAACTGTATGCACTGCCCGTGGTTACAATATTCCTGCTGTACCGTGTGTTCCCTTGGCATGTGTATGTACGTTCTGATTCCGTCATGGGTGATTAAAGAATATCACAACTTTGTCCGCTTTAGTGAATTCATTTTTTTCATTCAGAGACATACTACCGACAATGGGGATTTTTTAACTTGATGTCAGATTGTTTCATGACGACAAGACTTGAAATTGTAAAGTCTTGACCATTATACACGCTGATCCATCTGCATTTCGACAATTTGATCTTGCTTTGTAATTTCAAAATCAGCATACCCAAGCTTATATATATAACCTGACTTGACCAATGTGATTTAACACTTCACAATATCTTCATAGAATGCTTACATATAGATTCAATTTACATTAACTGTATACACGCCTTCAAGTAAGAATCTTCCGGGCGTTCCGTGATTTCCTTATGTGAATATTTGTTCCGATTCAGTCACGCTCCACGTTGATGCGTGTGTCCTGGTTCCAACAAAGAACCCCCCTCCTCGTCTGCCACCCCCGCCCCCTGAAGGTTTTAATTTTACCGGGTTAAGGCTGCGATTCACTTGATTGATGGCACGTCTTACAAGAGAAGGCAGATAGATAGAAATCCACATTATCCGTCTCTGAAAGGCTGACATCCCTTCAAGAGAATGTTATCAATCACGGCGAAACATCATAAAATGCTCCTCAACTTGTCCTGTAAAGTCCTCTCAAGACATTAGTGGTAAAGAGGGACCACAGAACAGGAGCTCTGGACAAACACAATACTTTCTTGCTACAGGGGTTAACAAGATGTGCAGTGGAGATTTCAAGTGCTACCCCTCCAAAATAATCCACCACAATATACTACTGAAGCCACCCAAGGACTTTTGGGTGAAATTACAGAATATTCTTAAAATGCACTAGAACCTATGAATGAGTATCCCTATATTCAATGTTGGGTAAAATTACAGAATATTATTTTGGGTGAAATTACAGAATATTCTTAAAATGCACTAGAACCTATAAATGAGTTTCCCTATATTCAAGTTAATTCTACTTTCAACAGCAAAGCCTGAACATGCAAACTCCAAATCCATCTGTAACCTATATACTGGTACATAAATACATGCAAGCTCCCCCCAAAAAATGTTGGCAAACTCTCTTGATGCTGTACACTATGTTCAAACATGCAAACAATGATTCTTTTTGAAGAGAGGCGTCTTTCTTTTCACGAGTCCCTTTCAATCTTTCCCAGATAAGTCAAAGACAACAGCTGGGCGGATGATTTTCTACTTCTATCAATCATCTTTAATGGACTGAGGGACAGGCGCTTGACAGAGACGGATCCTGATGGCTTTTCGAAGGAGTAACATGAGTGTGACAGTGATGTGGAGCCGAGGCAAGATCACTCTGGCGTCAATGAGAAGCTACTTAGCACAAAACGCAGCTGTGTTGTGTGCTAGCTAGATACACACTGCAAGATTTGACAAGTTAACCTTCACTTTACCGTTTTAAATCCGGGATACTGAATAAAAATCCAGACTGACGCCAACTCAGACTCCTAAGTTACACCTCAATACCTCAATTTTCTTCTCAATGGATCGCTTAAGACATAAAAATGGGTCACACTTTATTTTACATAGCCCTTAAATACATTGTATCTACCTCAAAGATTCAAAGATTCAAAGTGTCTATTGTCATATGCACAGACTGGATGCCAACAATAAAATAGTAGAAAATAAAGATCAGCATGCATAAGTGAGAATATTCTCATATATATATATATATATATATATAAAGCAAAATGTTACATTTGCTGTTCTGTCAGCAGTAAACAGTGGTTGTGAAGCTGCAAGTAATTCATCTCATTAAGTAGCTTGTAATACACAGTGTAACAAAATGTAATAACATGTAACTACATTGTACATACAGAATGGTTAAGGTTTGGGTTAGGTACAATGTAGTTACATGTTATTACATTTTGTTACACAGTGTATTATATTGTACCCTGGTCTAACATTCATCCACTGGCACATTTTAACAACACAAACGATCAGTTGAGGAGGAATTTACCTAGTGTTTTGTATTTTAAGAGAATTCATTTCCTGGATTTCTAAGTATGGTTAACTATAATCCATTTTTACAGTGTAAGCCTGGCATTTCCATATATGCACTGTGCAAACACGACTGTCCGTGATCATCAGCCACACTTATTTGCATCATAATTGCTTCTGAACGCCTAGCAAACATGGGATTGTTGAATGCGTGTGCTGTGCTAAGAGCTCTGGGCCCACGGGAAGCATTTGTGCACACTTTCCATATTGCCTTTAGTTACAGCTATAAGAATTTCAAAGATTTAGCAATGTTGTCTACCAATGAAGCTAATGGGGGTTTGTTTACTTGTACCACTGTGGTGTTTGGTTAAGCCATACCTTAACTGTTTTTCTTATGCATTACAAAAGAATTTTAAGTTTAGTGCATTGCTATCCCAGACGTGTGGAGCACTGAAGTCCTGAGGAACACACACAATGTTCACATAAGGGTCATCGCATGAAGGCTGTTAGCGTTTCATAAGTTCACCTTATTGTTGTATGGGTTAACGAGGACATTGGACCAAAATGAAAATACAAGATTTAATGAACGGCAATGAATACTGGAGCTATGTATCTTTAATAAATGGTGTATTGTGAAATCTGCTCAAAAGGACTAATCACCACCACGACCAATGAACAGAGCTTCAATATTTAGTTCTATGATTTCTGGATTTCCAATTTTTTATCAAATCGCCAACACAAAACACAGCCAAAAATGGGTTCTTGTATGTCATTAACCGACATATGTATATTGCTGAATTTTATATAAAAAACTGGAGATGGTGAAACTTTTTATTTGTCTTTATTATAATGAATGTCAAGTTCACACCAAGATTTTGTGAAGGAATTTTCTTTGTGTGTGTGGCCATAAAAAGTTAGAACTATTGTGCGAGTAGTGTCTGCAAGTCTGCTCAGAATGTGTTATTTGATGTAACCATACCAACAACATCTTTAACAACTGCAAAAATACCACAGCTTAGACATGTCCAAAAGTGGTTAAGCCTGCTTAGTGCTAAAGACTCTAAAACTGTCTGTAGCATAAACTGTGATCTTCTCTTCGTCTCCTAAATGCATCCATGTTAGCAAACGTTTAATAATGCCTTCTCCAGTTTTCACCAATCCCATCGGAGTCAGGGTGCTCCCCAGACACCTCCTCCTCTCATCACTGCCGAACCGGGCTGATCTCAAACCTTATACGAGCACCTTGGGACCCCGGTGAAGAAAAGGCATATGGGTTTTCTGCTTTTCATCTCACTCGCTCAAGAATGAGATTGTAGATAATAGTTTCAGCTTTCCATTTCACGACTACTGTTCACTGCATCTGAGCGTCAAAGACTTTTTTCATCTGGTGCCTGTGAGAGTTGCTGAGCCTAATGCAGGCCTCTTGCTGCCTGCAATGTTGTTTAAGCTGCTCAGAAACAGAAACTTGGAGGCTCACATGTGAATACCCGCTTTTATTTACCAAAAAGGTGGGTTATAAATGCGTTGTGTGTTTGACAAAGTGATTAAGAATAGTACAGAAGCATTAGAAAATAGTATATTATTTTCTAATGCTTCTGTACTATTCTTAATCACTTTGTGAGCGGTTCTGAGATGTACTTTGAAAGTGAAATCTCCATTTGCATCGTTTAAGTCTCCTAAAGACATATCGTTTCAAGTTTCTCCAATCTAATGCTGTGACCCATATGAATTTAAGTATTATTCCCATTATCTTTAACAAGAGCAGCTTTACTTTTTTAATGTTTATACCATGCAAAGATTTTTCAGAACATTGATCATAGCATAAAATATATATGTCTGTGTTTATAATCTTAAAAGTATATAACCTAATCAAATCTTCCAAATTCATTTTTTTTGCTGAGTACATCAAACACCATAACATCATAAGCTTGCAATTAGGAACTCCTATGCCCATTAGTTACTAAATTAAATCTACTGAAACTAACAGAACAGCAGCATTCAAAACCTAAAAGCAATATATGGCATTCATAGGCCTTGTTTCTGAATAGTTTACATTTGAATGCTGAATGCTGGGACGTAATTACAGTATATTCAGATGCTAAATAAGTAATGATGGTGCACCTGTACGGCTGCTCTGAAAATAGATCAAAAGGCCTGTTTCTATGACAGCTCTATGAATTAGATGCAGAAGCTTTTAAAGGGGAAACATTTTGCCATTTAAAGCTTTTTTTAATTAATTTTGCTCACCTCTAGAATGGCATTTCAAGTGTTATATTTCCATTAATTTATTAAAAGTGTATAATTTTTGGGAGCTGTTACTTTCTTTCTGATGACGAAGATCAGATCAGATTAGGTGCATGCCCATGTCACTATATGGTGAAATGCAAATAAAAAATAGGGACATTAGGCCAACTGTCATGAGCCGGACTCTGAGTATGAGCCTCACACTCTACCGCCTGAGCTAAACCTGAATATATTTTTAATCAGGATATAAAATGACAACAGGGTAGAAAGCTCAGTAAAGTCATGTTAACATAGTAGGGCCCCTTTAAGAAGAACATCTTTCCAGATCTGTGGTGCATAATCAGCAATACCCCACAGCTATATTTTAGCCCCTCCAAAAATGATGTTCTATGGAAGACGTTTCATTTAGCAGGCTTAATATTCACAGTATACAGCATCTGCTCCTGTCCACCCGCTACTGAGCTTCTTCCTCTGCTGAAAAATATAAGCTAATACCTCATCTATCTATCCTCGCTGCCTGCCACCGCTTTAGGCCCGGGCCTATGTGGGACAAAACATTTATTCATCTTCACTGAAAGCCTTGCACATGGAAAGCTTCCCCCGAGCAGCCACTAGAGCAAGTCCGCTAAGCTAATGAAGATAACTATGAGCAGTGGACAGACAGCATCATTTAATATAAAACACTATAATGCAATGTGAACAAGACATTAGTCATTTTGGTGTGGATGTTGATTGCTATCTGGATCCAGGATTTTACAGTTTCTTATATTATGACATGCTTTGGCATTCATCTAGTAACTATCCTCACCTACTAGACTTTGGCTCCACAAACTTGATCTCAAATCTGAGATTAGCATGAAAAGACCAAAAGATGTGAGCAACCTACAACCGCTGATAGTGGGAAGAACTTACCTGTGGACATTTGAAGACAAAAGTAAAGTAACAATGCTTTCAAAATAGTTTAATTTTCTCACAATATGTAAACAAGAGCAAAAATAGTATTTTGGTGTGGATATGTATCTTTCATAGCCCATTGTCTCTGTCTCTGTTCCCGAGCAGCCACTAGCAAGTCTGTAATGATGATAACTTTGAGCAGTGGCTGGACTGCATCTCTCTAAACTCATAATAGGAACAATAGACAGAGGATGACACATTGGGAGAGACAAAACAGACTGATGTGTCCACCAGTGAGTCTAGAATTAGTTACTCAGCTGTAACCTTGGCTACTGCCCATTTTTGGAGCCACCTCTGCCCGGTTCCTTAGAAGGCTGGGTTCACACATGCATTGCAGGGGATTTTCCCAGACATGGCTTTTCAATCACCTCCTTAGACACAATGAATACTACCTGCTCTGCTCTCATTACAATACCCTGCTTTTTAAAAATAGTGTCAGCAGCAATTTTCTCGCCTAATTATTTCTCCACTCCTTTGAGGGTTGGGTTCAGGACTGCAGACGAGGGTGGGCAAGACCAAGGGGGTGGGGGCATGAGGTAGATTGTACCTGGCAAGAAGTAGGAATATCAGTTTATAATCTTTCAAAAAGGCAATTGATAGAAACTGATATATTTTTGCCTGTGTGGGCATTGCCTGCTGCTGATCTATCTTGGGATCTCAAAACCAACACAGCACATCAAGGGATCAAAGATAAAACTCACCATACAAATATTTTTGAAAACTAATATTTTCTTCATATTTGGCATCCATCTTGAGGCAAAAAGTCTTTTGAAGTCCAGATATGATGACAAAAATGCTATTAATGCTATTGTATGATATGAAAAAGCAGCCTGTTGCTAATGATAATGATAATAGAAATAATAATGATAATAATAACAATAATAATACTAATCATAACAGTAACAGTTTAGTAGTGTAGAGGATTTTCCCTTAATGTATGCACACAAAACCAAATCCTAAAACTTTTGATCCATACATAAAGTGCCTCTCCTCACATGTCGTATCCATAGCAACAACATATTTCCTCACTCTCTCTCTCACTTTTAAAGATGCACTGATCGCCCCCCTCCACAGTCCCACCTCTGTGATTTACCACACTATTTTCTCCTGCACTCATTTCACTGGAGGATATAATGACATGGATTAGCAGCTAATCAAGTGCCAATCACAAATCTGGCTGAGCTAAATGTCAGGTGGAATATGTAGGAGCCAATGTGGTCTTTCCCTCGCGATACCGGATTATGTGTCCTAATCACAGCAATTTTGGATGCAACAGGAGCCAGAGCCCCACTCTGTACTGTAACCAAGTTCCCAGGAAAGGCATAATAATCACCATTTTAGTTTTAATACCCAGGTAAACAGGGGATCGGACTGATACAAAATGCCAGGGAGATCACAGATGTTATTCCCCAAAGTGACATCAACTAGCTGAGGCTTACATGACTCACTGGTCCCTAGACAGTGCTGTGTAAGCAGGAACAAGATGATATGACACCACAATCACAGGTTCCACCGCATTGTGCCACAAAGCCTGTCATTATTGCTGTTAAATTACTGCTGCAGTTGACAAATATGTCAGAAAGGACGTAAACGTATTCTCGGACGGGCACCGTAATAAGTATACTATAATAAATAAAGTCTCACCCCCTATCTCATTCTTTCAGAAGACTACAGAGACTATCTGGGATCATCTGGTTATACGGTTAAAACGACACACTATAAAACTTACTAACTTTACAATAAATAGTATTCAATTGCTCTCTGAATAATTTAAATGCAACTGTAGTTTTGTGGTGATTTTATGGTTCCCATTTTAAAACATCAAGTAGTCTTAAATTATTTCTATATGGGTACTTGCATTGATGCTTCTTTGAGATAAATATTGGAAGATAAATATTGGAAGATAAATATTGGAAGATAAATAGTGCAAGATAAATATTGCAAGATAAATATTGGAAGATAAAATCCAAGACAGAAAACAAATAAAAACAAAAAAAGTGTTCGTAAATGCATAAAATAATACATTTTGTCATAAATCACAGATACTAATTTGCGATCAATTGAAATTCGCTTACACTAGTAGCTAAATATTTTTTAGTTGCGTAAATTGAATTTAAATTTTAGCCAACCAACTAGGTGAACTGTGAATGTAAGCCCCAGACACAACTGTCACACACTTGTGGCAGCTCCCAGGGCCATAAAGTGAGGCCAGGTTCAGTTAGCAGCACACTCATATGACAATGTCGTTGGAGCCTGGGTTTAACAGCTGCGGACGCCCCGGTGCCAGCCCCAGCCGGGTTCCACTACTCGGGACAATTGTTATTGGTCCGACCATCACATTTAAAGATGTTATTTAACGGCTCTGTCTTGTTATTTTACTGTCTGAGGTAGTATGAGGTAGCGGAGTCACCCTGTCCTGGACTAAAGTACACTGTCTGCATTCTTCACATGGCACCGGCATTTTTGTATGCTAGTCAGCGTGGCTATTTGGATGCCCATAGCCTTGTACTGTAGGTAATAATGAGCATTTAGTTAGCTTTCTTCTATGACAAAGCTACAATAATAACTCCTAATTGCAGCATTACAAATGCTTTATTTTCCTTTAGATCAATTCGAAAAGCTTCTGATGGGTCACAAAATCAACAAAAGGAGTCTCCAAATTAGGCTGTGCAAACTGCCCAGTAGAGTTGAGATCATTAGAGCTGCTATAATGATTCCCCATTACCTCATGTACACTAGAAAAGTGCTGGTACGTGCCTATTAAAACGAACCCATAGAATATGCAAAACTGAAATATATTGTGTCTGTTCATTAGCAACCTGTTATTTCAGATAGGGGCTGGGTTATATGCCGTTTCATTAATCAATTTTTTTCTTGTATGATATAGATTTTCCATATACTGTGATAGCGATAAATGAAGATTTAAAACACAACATACTACAGACTACCTTCCTTTTAGTAAGACAATTGGCAAACAAGAATATTACCCAAGAATGAAACCAATATTACTTTTGGATACACAGAAAGATAAACGAAAACCCTTTCATTATGTAATCCAATAAGCCACATGCTTCACAGCTCCTGTCTCACTGTAGTAGACACTGTCTTCAACACATCACATACTCAGCTGCTCACCAAATGGTCTTCTTCCTGATGGACAGAAATTCACCATTTGTGCCTCCTCATCCCAACGGCTCCAAACTTTCATTTCTGAAAGTGAAGTATTAATCAAAAATAAACACAAACCTCTTCCTGCTTCAATATCACACTCATTTTTCACCTTTGACCCTTCATCCAGCCTGTTACTATAAACAAGCTCTCCATCAGTGTGTCTATTATCGCTCCTTCTCCTAGGTTCGATTACCTTTGCACCGCGGATTTACTATTACCGCCAGAGGTAAAGAAGAGAGAATGAAGGAGATTGTCAGTAGTAGACAGAATCATATGGGCTCCTCCAGCAAAAGCAATCTGAAATGCAGTGTCTCTTTTGTGGCAAAAGGAAGCAAACATTGATTTCACACTGGCTCTCAAAGTTCATTTTGTGTTTTGTGTACATTTCAATGACCTTTTAATTTTTCTCAAGCCATCTGCCAAAAGTTGAACTGTTGATGACGTCTGAGTATTTTTCTCTCTCTTTTTCCTCCTTCTTCTCTTGAAAACAAGAGTTTTAGGCCTGTTCATTCTGCAGTGCACTTATGAGGTCAGCGATTGACGTTGGATGACAAGGCCTGGCTCACAATCTCTGTTCCAGTTCATCCCAAAGGTCCTTGATAAGGCTGAGGTCAAGGCTCTGTCCGGCCAGTCAAGTTTTTCCACAACAAACAGATCAAATTAGGTCTTTATAATCTTTGCTTTGTGCATTGCGGTACAGTTGTGTTGGGGAAGAAAAGGGGCCTTTGCCAAACGGTTCCCATGAAGTTTTTCAAAAATACTGTAGAAATACTTTTGTCCAAATACATGTCTTTAGAGTGATGTCATCCTTTTGTCAAAGGCTTTTGTCCTTTTTATTTCACCTTTTTTTTCTGGTTCTACATAAGAAATTAAAATATAAACTAGGCCTGTGCTGTCGTCCCTGACAAGATGAAACGGCCCCATATGTCTGCCCCATACGTCTGCCCCATACGTCTGCCCCATACGTCTGCCACAACTGTCACCAACGGGCACCTTAATCAGACATTTCTAAGGGTTTTAATATTATTAACGAGCAATTTAGAGGCCCCGCCCCCAAACCATGACAAACATTGGAAGGGTCTATTTGACTTGATTTGTCTGGATGTTTGTGAAGAATGTTTTTGCCATCTGACATTACGCTCAAACAGTTACTCAGGACTTGAGTAGTTTTTTCACCAGTACTTTTCTACTCTTACTCCAGTAAT
>JAVQKC010205013.1:0-16107 GCA_036025475.1 Philypnodon macrostomus | reverse complement strand
TAGGCTAATCAGAGCGATCTGCGCCTAGTGACAACAGACAGCAAACACTTCAGACAGGCCATGATCACCTTGGTATACGGGCAGCTTTAGGTCCATAGTCTCAGGCATAGACAAAAAATGATAAAAGTGTGTACACATAGAAATCTCCATAACAAATCATAATTGATACAGTCTGCGCCGTCAACAGAAGCATGACAAATGTGAATAAACCGTCAATGTGTTACAGCAATTTAGCACAGTATATAAATAAAGACATTAAGTTTAATCCCTTCAAATTAAATGAGTCTTATGAAAGGAGCCTGTAGCTTCAGCAGCATCCTATACAATGAGTTCAGCTGCACTAACCAATTCAAATATTCATGTTGTCAGGGTTATTGTGACACAATCAGACTTACTGAAAAAAGAGTTTTAAAGAAGTTCTAACCTCTTCATGTGCTCATTGTATTGCACACAGAAACCCACAGCAAGATTGTATTAATTTGACAACGAAATATTATCCACCTACACTATAATCAATCAGCCAATCCGAACCATCTGGTGTCAACTAATTGGGATCAGTGCAAAACCAGAAATCTCCATGGCTACACAAATGGCGAGTGTTGTAACAGAAAACAACATAATTCTTCATTTACAACGCTTAGACCTATGTCCTCAATAATGCACTTAACACACTGTCTGTCTCTGAGCCCATAAAACATCAATGCTATTTTGTCTTAGAGACTTGAAAAGTCTGTTAGCTCTGCCAGCAGAGCGTGATGCCATGCGCCCATCTCCTTCTATATGTCAATAAACGTAATCACAAATCCCAGCAGGCAATGTGTCAATTTCTCACGCCTGAGACAGGAAAAGAGCCAACACACCACTGTGTGGAAAAGGCATCAGCACATCAACACATCAACAACTCAACACAAATAGAAGGGTTCAGTCAGGCGGACATGTTGTTTGTGACAAGTATCAAAAAGCCTTACTTTTAAATGTCCTCCAAATTAAAAAAGTTCCATTCATATTCTTAACTATGGGCCTTAGGCGGTGGACACCCTGGACAGTTGCCAATTTCTGGTAAAGAGACAAACAACCATTCCATCTCACATGTTCCATACATTCATTTTAGAAGCAATTTAAAGTCACCATTGTCTTAATGTTTTGATCATTTTTGCTCTCATCCCAAATCCATGAACAGAATGTAAGTTGGACAAGTGGCTGCAAACATTATCCCAATAGCACTTAGGGCTACACAAGCTAAATGCTAACAAGAGCTAGATGCCAATCCATGCTAAAATGCTTTTCATAATTCCACACTTATAGGCTACACCAAAGGTGTTCACAAGCTACTATTGAAATGACCAAGACCTGGGGATCTAACACTGCGTGGAGGGTGGTGGGGTTCATGAATATTATAAATAATGATAGAAAATGTGAAGGGTTTATTATATTTAATTAAAATAAACAAACCAATTTATTGAGAGGATAGAATTAGATAAATATAGTGTGTGTCAGTGATAGATTTACTACATTCAGATAAAACACCTGATTATTGTGCCTTACTGAAAAGCTTCAAAACTCTCCGTTCTAACAAAAATATAGAATAATTGAGTGACAGGAGCTCCATGGTAACGCTCGAGGGGAGGGGTTTGAGAGGCTCAGATAGAGTCAACAACAAAGTACTTTCTCCACCAACTTGTTTTGATGTAGTGTCAAATAAGAATAAGCTCATAGTGAAAAACCAGAGAGGCAGAAGGCTTGTTTAAAGTCAATATAGAACAGAAGCAGATTCAGACAGAGTTCAAACGTGAGGTCAGGCTGTTAAACTATAGTGACATGTCGTTTGATACAGAATTAGTACAGAATTATGTATATATGTGCGTCACACCACCCACAAATCAAAGTCTCTCTCGACCGTTGTGAGATACAGCATGTCTTTGTAATTCTTTATACAACACAATCGTCTTGTCTAGTCAGACAGTTTTATTATTATTTTTGGATTAGATATTTTATGTGTATATTTTCTGAATATTCACATTGTACACTACAGTTACTGACCACTTAATTAGGTAAATCAGTGTTAGTCATGCACATTGTGTTCTAATCTATTGGGATGCTTGTATAAATTATGTCTGGGGTTTACAGAGAGTGGTCTGCAACAGAGGAGGGTTCTGTGGGTGAAAATGCCTGGTTTGAGAAAAGAGACATGAGCTGATAACCATTCATTAGGTCTGCAGATCTTTGAACACACGCAACAAAACATAAAGCATAGAGCCCTTAACTAGAGGTCTACCTAATAAAGTGGCCAGCGAGTGTATGTCGACATTCAGTCAATTTGAAGCAGACTTTACCTTCACAGAAAGCATTGCCTTTCAGCTAAAACAACCTGCTGAACATTAACAAATCACCAGCAACACAATCACATTAAACACAGAAGGGAATTGATTTTTGAGGTTTTTACAATACTGTTCATGGAAATGGCCTCGGGGGAAGCATGCGTCCTTGTCTATGAGCGAGGCCACTTAGAGTTCAATGTGTTCAGATATCCGTATCAAGAGTTTACAACCCCTATTATCGCCCCGATGATGTTCTGGGTTAGCCCCGATGAAACAAAGAGCGTAGCCTTCCTGACACTTTCTGTGACCATGAAGAGTGTAGATAATTAGATCAGGCCTCACAAGACACAAGGAAATGTTAGCCTGAGAGTAAATTATATATAAATTGTGTTATGCTGGTACTTTTGTTAATGGATAAAAGACGTTGGTAAAACAAAAGCTAGATCCAAATCTGGTCTGAAATTGACACCAGGACATGATATTATAATAAAATTCATAATAAAATAAACGTAAATACATATCAGTAAGTTCCATTTAGAACCACTTTTGATTTTGTTCTTCAAAATGGGTATATATATTTCACGCTTGTCAATCTTGTCACCTTCTCCTTAATGGGAAAATTCCTTTGTGGAAATAACCTCTCTGGAGACTAAGACTATTTTCTCTGCGGCTGTTCTTGGACATATTGTATTGTCCAGTCCTGCTCCTATTCTCCTCTGCCTTCCTGTGTTTGGCCCCTCAAGGTAACCACCATCAGCAAATGTCACCCAAGGCCGACAACTCTCCCAGCAGCCAGCCCTTTCTTTTGGCTGACTCTCACAGCGACACCTAATGCAGTCATTATACCTATAACTCAGAACCCACTGCTATAGATAGATTATCCTTACCCTTGGCTTATTTGACCCTTGAGTCGAGTTGTAGGTCTGAAACAGGACTAAGATAGGTCTAAACTGACACTAAACACTTTGAAAGTATACATTTCTGTCAGCCACCATCAGCCTAATGCACTAATTACCAGAGAACCCTCAGATAAGACACATTGGGACTAAACCAGGACTAAATCTCGGAAAAATAAAGCTATAATATCAGGCAAGGCTGACGACTCTCTCAGCAGTCTGCCCATTTACCTCATGAGTAAAAACAAAAGCCTAATCCAAACGTACTAAACCAAGTCTGAATGAAATTAGAACTAGCCCAGAACTGTATTTCTTAATTATGAGTTAAACAGGTTAAAGAAATGTCACTGAACAATGTCTAAACCAGGTCCAGCTCAAAGGTGAAATAAGACTAAATCATTGTCAATTAATCTATTATTATTTTTCGGTGATTATACATTTTTATTTACGGGTTCAGGTATTAATTTTCACAATTTATTTTTGGCAACAAAGATAATGATGATATTTCTATAATGTCACCCACTCTCCCAGCAGCCTGCCCATTTACTGCACACTCTCACCACATTATCTTCAGCCTAATGCACTCATTACATCAGAACGCACAGCTATGGATAGGCTCCTGGCTCATTGTGGGTGCAGCTGCGGGAGGTTTTAAACAGGGTGATGTAACTGCCGGCAATTTACATATAAAGTACCCCAAATGTATCGGGAGGCAGGAAGTGGCACCATCAACATTTTGATCTTGTGTCCCGTGAAATCCCTCGGTGCCGCGATCATAAACAGCATTAGTATACATTATGTGGTTTGGTCAGTGCGGATGTGAGACCTCTAAGGTTTTTATGACCCCATAAAAGCAGCGCAATGCTTTACTGTTAAAGGCAATTTCTGTCAGTAAAGTACCATTAAAGAGAACATATTAGATCAGCATTTCACATTTACTTTATTTAGCACCATTATCAATTTCACCAATATTGTTTCTGATAGCAACATTTTGAACATTATTAAACTATATAAATGGAAGAAAGTGCTTTTATTAATCCATAAATAGAGACAAAATGTAGTAAAAATAATAAAGTGAGACTTTTTGAATTTACATTTTTCATTCTGACTGTTCATAAACCTAAATACTAGAAGTTATCCTTTTTGAAAAGCCATAACCACCATTTATAAAGACAATACCAAACTTAGTCAAACGAAAATCAGCCAATTCCGATGTTGAGCCAATACTGATTGTATTTTTAATTGAAGTTGATTTCTCTCTGGAATAGAAAACCCAGAAAAGAGAAGTTAACAATTTGTGTTTTCTGTATGATTTTGTGTGGTCTTAAACTGAGAACCAAAGCGTACAGCCAGGTTGACTGGGTCCAGGTTCGTGTGAGATGATGAAGATGTTGGCGCAGAGCCTGAGTCAATGGTGATGAGGGTAAACAGCTGGGGCCAAAGACAGGAGATTAGTTGATCGATAGTTTAATGGCACAGTTTCAGGTCTGATTTGGGAACTCTGGCTATCCATAATGTGGATTCAAGTTAATTATTTCTTCACAAATCTGGAGCTGTTTTATGTTCTTCTGTGTCAATAGTTCTGTTCTTGAATGATAATTTAAATGTGTTCAAGTTAGACTATGTATAATAAATGTATGTTTTGTAAATTTTTGATGGGGTCATGATCATATAGTCTCAGCATTTAGGGGCTGTTCATGGGATACACCCTGGGGAGTGGCCACTTAGTTGATGGAGCAGACACAGAGACATACAAGGAAAAAAAATCAGTCTCACTTCCATTCACTGTAGGGGCAATTTAAATATACCAATTCACCGAGCATGTCTATGGATGGTGGAAGGAGGCCAGAGTACAAGAAGAGATCCTACAGTAACACAGTGGGACACGCTGACTCCAAACGGAAAGATCAGAGTTGGCCAACCCGGAGGATCGAACCCTTGAGTGAGACAGGACTGTTCTGAAACCAGCCTAAAAAAATGTAGACACAAAAAGCCCGTGAACCAAGCTACGTCTAGAGAAACATCATGAAATACATTATTTACTGCCTCAAAGCTAACACATACTTCACATGCCTCTTCAGTACTTGCAGTAGTCAAACACTATTGTCTCACATAAACAAACTAAAATGGTTAGAGGCGCTATGTTGTTGTTTTTTGTGTGTGCTCTCATTGGTGAAAAGTTCGCAGGCGGTGAAAAATGACTCGACTTTTCCAGCCAGGTCTTCTTCTGGCAGCAGCGGGTCTCCATCGCTCACTGGTACGGCTTAAATTGGGCCAGGGCTGGGGGGGTGTTGAAGGTAGGGCAGCCCCAGCCAACTGTTTGTGTGTGTGTGTGTGTGTGTGTGGGAAGGAGGTAGGCGATTATATGAGTAAGAAGCCTAAACAGTGTATGCCCTATGGAGTCAGGCCAGTGTTGTCTTTGATTGTTTGTTCATGACTGTGTGTTCAGCAGAGAGGACTGAAGAAAAATTGAGAAAGCATCATGATACAAGCTCTAAACACAGTTAGGTGTATTCGACCTGTGTCTGCTGGTCTAAAAAATGGAAGGCTGTCTTTTTTGATGTGCGGCCCATTTCCTCTTATTCCCCATTGGCCATTTTTTGCCTGGAGCCCCTAGAGACGTGTTTACTTGGTTTACATTCAAAAGATAGTCCAAATTAGCTCATAGTCTGTCTTCAAGTCCTATACTTCACCAAATAATCACTTCAATCGACAGCGTCACAGAGAGCCACAGAACTCGTATGGATCCAAGTGGTTTTTAAGTATGGCTTGAAATTTGGATTGGCAAACTCAGTTTCACTAAGACATAATAAAGGCAACATCGTCATTCATTAAGTGCATCACTAAAACACACAACTTGGGGGGAAGGGTTAAGTGACATAATGACCTATTTCCTTGACAGAATTACATTTTATCTCATATTAGTTGGCGTAAGGAGTCTGGTTGTAGTCAAACTATATTGGCTACACAGCCTGGGTTATACTGGACCATTTCATTTATTCATTCTCTCATTTCTTCCTGTCTCCCACACAGCACCATTTCTCAAATACCAGATTGGTATTAAGTGGCTGTCATCCATTTTGTCCTGCGTCTGCCTTCCTTCATCCATTCCTTTTCACCTTGTTGGAACCAGTCAGCAGTGGATTTCTACTCATTCATTCTGGAACAATTCTATCCCCTACTTTATAATGTTAACTTTTCTGAGCTATTTTAAGCTGTAGTTTCTTCATCAAAAACATACCAGGAGTTCAATCAAGCATGTCTGACTAATCCAGTATGCTGATATACTGACCTTCTCAGGAACTGAAAACACAATTTTAACTTTGTAGCTAGGAGAACAAACACATCCTCTCCATTGTTTGCATTGGCTGTGGTAGTAAAGTGGGTGTGGCCAATCAAAGATGAGAGCGCCTTAAAGGAACACGTAGCTAATCTCTGCTTTTTCAGCCGGGACAAAGCAAAAGCTACCCAAAAGAGAATATTTTGAATAAATATGGACTTATATATGGACTTCAAAATGAATTCAAAAAGCTTGGAAAATTGCATTATACGGCCCCTTTAAGTGCGTCGGTCCTGTTTTATGGTCAAAATCCTTCCTCACCTTTTTCAGCTCTCACGTTGTATTTCTAAGGATTATTTAAAGACAACCAAAGACAGTCCATTTGAGTTGCAAGACTTTACCGTCCTGATGTACAGCCTCGGCTCTCACGTTAACAGCCTTCCCATAACAAGATCCACCCTTTATCACACAGTAACGGGGCCTCATCTCTGCTGCAGTAAAACCAATATTGACAGGATTGAATGGACGGCCTCTCACTAGAAGAATACAGCACATAAATAAGTCAGAATCCAGCTGAGGCTGTAAGGCTGCAGCTGCGAGTTCTAGTTTATAAAAAAATATATTGCAGTAGTAATAACTTTGATCTCTGACCAAAAATTATAGAGTGAAGTTTTATTGAAAGCCTTATCTTTTCCTGTATACAAGAAACTACTCAACAGTAGTATCAGAGAGCAGGAGACAGTATACAGGAGTCAATTACAGTGGTTTTGACATATTACAATGTCTATAAGCAGTTTAGATTCATCAATACTCTTACATGTAAGTCTTTAGACAGTGGGATGAAGCCGGCGAGAACCCATACTAACACAAGGGGGACATGCAGACTCCCTTCAGAGAGTGTGTGTTGACTGGCCCAGCATGCAATCTCTCAAAAGACCTTGATAATGAATAGATGAACGCTTAGACGGTGAATAAACTAAATTTATACTGTTTCGAAAATTTCGAAGTTTCCTCTGTCCATTTTTTGCTGGTTTGGTTTATTAGAAAACAGTGTGTCCCTACAGGGCCACCATATGGGCTCACAGGCTATAAAAGGGCAATAAAGTGTGGAATTACAGTTGCTACCAAATGGGTAACACTTTATAATAAGGTGCGAGGATAAACCATATAAAAAGCATTAAGAAAGCATTAATTATGTGTTTATAAGCCTTTATCAGACATGTATTAACAGTTATAGGTAGATTAAAAATACATTGCTTTTACACGTGGCCTATTAACCCTTACAAACTCGTTAAAACCTGCTAATTAACAGAGAAGTTGATGGGACAGTGCACATTAATGAACATGTAATTGTACAGAATAACAATTGACGTAAATATGCCGGATTTAGCACAGTGCTATACATAATACACTCATTAGACAAACATGGCACAGTTAATGGCTCATCAGCACTTTAAGTAGATTTTTAAGCTATGTATAACTGTTAATAAGTGTCTTATAAAGGAATACAAAACGTTTATTAATGCCTTATAAATACTTTATTAACGCTTATTATAAAGCAGTTCAACCAAATGCACTAAAACTAGAAAGAAGATATCAACAAAATGCAAGCACATTTATTTTTTCACATTTACAATACAATATTGCCAGAAGGATGAATATACAAACAGCTCACAGCCTGCTGCAGTAAACCATAATCTCCTCTGGTTGCATCATCCAGAGAAACCAGCCTGAGAATCACCCCCTATCCTCTGTGCATATTGACTATCATGTTATTTTAGGACTCTATAGATAATTATAAATATGAACATCTGAGGGTTGTTGTCGGACACCATAAAGCTTTCAATGCAGTCTGTCATGATGATAGCACTGCTGTGATGCTGACTTCATACAGAAATAGTCATTTAGAATTCCCCTGCTCAGATACTTGTTAGCGAGAAACCAGCTGGATCATTCACTGTAAATCCTCACGAGCTTCCTCTTCCTCATTACAGTCTCAACATGCTGCTGTGATGGGTAACACCAAACTGAACTTTCTATGTACGTTCAGTTTAGTTTTGGTCTCTTTTTTTCCCAAGACACAAACAAAATTAAATACAGCTTTAAACATATAGAAAAATAAATGTTCATAGACCGAACAAAACTTCAGCAATGCAAAAAAGATACATTAATCAAAATAAATGAAAAAAACACCCACTCAGTTGCTCACAGCTTTATAGGGATTTATTATCCTTCATTTAAACTCTTTTGAAGCTATTCAGTTCTACATCTAGACTGATTCAAAATGGTCCCAAAACTTTTGAACAGAGTGGGCTAATTGTCACTGATTTCTGAAATCATACAGTTTTACTCTATAGCTTTTACTTAATGAGCACTGCTTTTTAAATGTTAAATATAGAAACTAGTATGTTGCAATGATATTTGACCCAACACCAACCTCTCTGCTCACCACTTTTAAGAACTAACTTAACTAAGTTAAGACTAAAGATATATTAAAAATACAAATAAATCTCCCTGGCTTTCTCACACCATGCTTTGCTGCCACCAGAGCGCTAATTAGCTTTAGCACTTTTACAAGCTCACATTATCTTTACTGCAGCTCTTGAGTACGGCACATTAAGTACAGAATAGATGCTGTCAGCTCTTCACTGCCACTTCCACTGGACGCATCTAAACCTGAGCCAATGGGACTGAGCTACACCCACCGAGCTACTGCCACATAAAACATACTCCCATCTGATAAAGCTAACTGCTAATTGGCCACTTAAGGCTGTAGTGACTGCACCGTCCAATTTAAAACGTGTATTAATACTTTGCCTAAGTGGTCTGTGACTGTTTGTTTGGTGCAAATGAACAAGGCAGAATATGGTTCTATGTTTTATTTTGACACCAAGTGCCAAAAAAATGATGATATTTAAAGGTGCACTACCTGATTTATTTTTCCGTGTATTTTGGCAAAGATAATTATTTCGTTTAGTTCAGCCTAACAGAAATAATCTGTGAAAAATTAGACTTTGAGGTCACCTGTGGGCTGGGTTATAACCTTTATAGTTTAAGAGCGAGGGAAGGAACTGTTTAACCAATCACATGCTTCCACGGGACAGGAGCGCTCTGATTGGTTGAAACATTGTTTATTTATCAAAAAAATATCAAAACAGGGATAATGTAGGAGCTGATGTTTTATTGAAAAGATTCACAGCAAGTCAACTCCAGATCGCTGCTATGTTATTCTCATACCTCCTGGCTTGTGTATGAACTTTTGTTTGGTTTGTGTGAGACTGTGATAGAGGGTCACATAGGAGAGGAATTAGGAAAGGGGAGTGCATCATTCAAACTTTTACAGTCACACAATCAGGTAGTGCAGCTTTAAATGAACTAAACCCAGTTCTACCAGATGTCCTAGACTGAAATGGTAATTAAACAGGATTGCACCAGGTCTACACGGGACTATTGCAAGAATGGACCAAGACTTAATTGGTCTAAACGTGAAATTATTGAATTAAAAAGTGACAAGGACTAAGCAAGACTTAGTAACTGTGTCTTAAACAGTGGTCCACATATACAACGCTTTGCAGACTGGATCAACATTTAACCTCCAAAAGACTCAAAATTAGCAAAAGAAAGAGCCCAAGAAACAGACCACTGTGCCACAGCTTGAGAACCATTGATGTAAACAGTAAATTATATACATTAAAACAGAAAATAAACTTCAATCACACTGTGTACCAAAAAGTTATGTTTGTAGGCACTACAGTTACCAAAACAAAATAAAAGAGTGACTATCACAGCTTCAATGTCAAAATAGTAATGAACAATTCCTTATTCAGTGCCTGGAGATATTTTGAAAAAATCATCGCTCTGTCAGTTTAGATAAAACCCAAACAGGTCATGTTGTGAGTTGTGATTTGTTCCCCTCCCGGTTATAAAATTCACTAATAAAGATTTTATATTTTGGTAGATATCTTTTTAGCAATATTACTTCATGCTCTACAATAAATCCAGCTCTTTATCCCATATGCTCTTTATGCCGGTCCCAAGCCAGAATAAATTAGAGGCTAGTTCCAATATGTATATAACTGCAAAGTAGGAGACAAATGATGGAATGCTTGTCAATCCCAGAAGGAAAGTATTATATAATAACTTCTAACCAGGATTAAGCTTAAATCTTTTCAATGGAGAATGGAATATTTTCTTGCAGTACCACAGATATCCACTAGTTGTAATAACACATCTAAGAAACATAACATAACATCTCTTCAAATAAAAACCTTCCCTTGCCTTCATAGAAACAGACTGCAGTCCATACATATTAATACTCAGAGCTTGAACATTGATTCATTAAAGCCGATATCTAAAGTATTTATGACGACAACAGCTTATGTGTCAAGAGGCCATAATTAATTCATTATATCCAGCAGCTGACAGACAGTGTATGGGATCTGAGCTGGATGGGACACTCCTTTGAAGCGTGATCAATATTGGAAAACAAGAATGCTGTTTATAATGAGAATAGCCTCAGGCATGTCAATGTATCATTATAGAGGCGTTATAGAGTGTCAGACTTACAGGCTGGAAATCTGGTGCACAAAATTAAATAATAAGGAAATAATCAGGACTATACCAGGACCCAGCCAGGTTTAAGTTACGACTGTGCCAGAACTAAATCAAATCAATTCCAGGACTGAACTATCATCAGATCAAAACCAAGTCTAAATTGGAACTAAACCAGATTTAAATATAGGATCACCACTGAACTGGGACTATATCAGGACTAAATCAGGTCAAAAACACGTCTAGACCAGACCAAAACCAATTCTAAACCAAGTACAAAACAAAACTAGATCTAAACAAGGACAATCCAATCTTAGAGGTGTGAACTAAGACTATTGCAGAAGAAAACGTCTAGTCTAAACCACATCTCAACCAGGACTAAGCCAGAGCTAAACCATGTTCAAACCAGGACTGAATCAGGTCTAACCCAGCACTGATGAGGATTAAACTGTGCCTAAACAAGGACTATGCTTCCTCCAGGAGCAGACACAACAGATGATAGACAATG
This sequence comes from Philypnodon macrostomus, assembly GCA_036025475.1. Classification (NCBI taxonomy): domain Eukaryota; kingdom Metazoa; phylum Chordata; class Actinopteri; order Gobiiformes; family Eleotridae; genus Philypnodon; species Philypnodon macrostomus. The sequence continues at coordinate 4,554 of JAVQKC010205013.1, read as the reverse complement.
GATGTGATCTGCACTGTTTTACTGCGTGATCAAGAATAATGAGCAAGACTCTGTGGTGGACAAAATAAAATAATAGGGGAGTAAATCATGGGCCAGTACATGCAGAACAGTCATTATGTAATTTCTAATCATTCACTGAGGATTATTGAGACACGGGACAATTTAGGTTCACAGCTACAGCCTGGACAATTCACTATGCTGGAACCATTATTTAGGCAAAGCCAGTTCATTACAGTTTGTGCACATCCATACAGAAGCTAATGTAGTCACTTTCAAGGTCTCAGTCTTGCCTCAGAATAATTAACTGAACGTATGTCTGTGTTGAATGTTTTATCAAGACAATCTTTTTGTATTTACATTCAATTTGGACTTTGTATAATGATAGTTTTGTAGTTGCAAGGCTGACACAGAGACACTGACAGACACAGTCTCACATTGGCTCACTATGGGCAATTCTCCTAACATGTCTTTGGATGTCAGGAAATATAGGAGTACCCGCATGGTGAGAACCCACAATAGCATGGGGAGGACAAGCTGACTCAACTCAGAAAATGTGTTCATCAGCCCAGCTCAAGGATTGAACCCACAACCTCAATTTTACTTGGCGACATTTTGTGGTAAGGAATGAAGAAGCTGTGATATCCTACATCATTATCACGTTTCATCTCATATCTTCCATTTTGCCTGAGTGAATTGATACCAGGGGATTTTTTTCTCGAGAACTCTGAGCCTGGCTGTCACAGCGACGAGAGCTCCACTAAGACGGCAGCAGAGCGGCAAAATGCCATTGATGCTGCAAGAAATGACAGCAAATATGGCCGAGTTTGGCATGTGGCTAATGTCCACCTTGACAAGGCCACGCTCCTAGAAGCACGAGTGATCCCAAATGATGCGCTTGCAGACAAATGACATCAATAAACAGAGCTTCAAGACGAGGGAAATCCCTAAAAAGAGATGTCGTCTAGAGCCGTGTGTGTCAATGCATATCAGCTGTGCCTGTCATGGAGGGATATATCAGTTCCACGTTCGGGATTCATTTCTTTCTTTTTTTGATTGAGTGTGACAGATGTTGGTGCCATAGATGAAAAAGGGGGAAAAAAGCATGCATATTTTGGTTGGTACACACACAAGAGGCACATCTGTGGAGGAGCTGGGTTGGGCTTGTAAATACACAAGGGTATTGGAGATGGAGGAAGTTTTGGAAAGAGATAAATAGAAAAAAGAAAAGTAGTGGTGAGGGGAACATGTTTGCCAGTATTGAGTAGAAGGCTGTTGTAGAAAATCTGATTTTTTATTTTTTATTTCATGTATTTTTCTTGCAAATGTGTTTTGTGTATTATATGGTTGAGACATTGTGATAGACTTGCCCTCAAAACCTGTGCAAACACATTTTGGCTGCTAGATCAAGACTATTTTTCTGATTGGTTCCTAGTCCCCAGTTTCAAGCCTGTATATGAATGCAAGGCACATTTGTGTAGTTTCTTGTTGATATGTGCAATGTATATAGGAACTGCAAAATGTTCCTCCAGTGCAGAATGATAATCCAATAAAGATGTGTTCAGTTTAGTTTTGATGGATAACAAAGTCTTATAATTCAATGGTAGAAACAGACATTTCAGAACTTTGAAAACCACCATTGTAAACATCAATGTGAACACAAGCCTAACATGAAAAACTCCTCCCACAGGATGAGTGAGACCACAACAAAGATCCTCACGGAACACATTCACTGACATCTATCAGGATACTTTTGTCATTCTTATCCAGAGACTGCAATAGCAAATGATTTTATATGTGGCAGTTATAGTTTTAAAATATTCTGACTTTTTTTGTATTCCTTGTTGAAGTGTGACAAACTGTTAACAAAAGCGTATTTACATCTTTTTGTAATATTTTTACAAACTAGACATTTTAATCAAGGTATTTTCTCTTTTTATGAGCGATATCTTGGTATTTTCTGTGTATTAAAACAATACAGGTTCATAAGCATGCATTCAGCATATTTGCAATGTGTTTACTCAGGCATCTTTGATTAGATGCTAATGCCTATTCCTTGAAGAAATCATCATTTCCGTCAGATTTACATAAATTCGCAAGATATTATCTCCAAAAATATGCACATCACTCATCTGCAAAAATTGCTGAATAACACACACTCCCTCAGGATAAGGCGACCAGTTTGATCACTGCCCTTATCATACATACATATTATCATATCCTTGTACAAAAACAGGGGGAAATAATTATGCAATGTGCTCTGTAGGTACTGTGCTTTGATAACGATGAGGATGGATATAGAGCAAAGTACTTTAAAAAGCCTTAGTAAGTCCAGAGAATTATCCTTAAGTGCACACACATAGGGGTGAGTTTCCACACAGAAGGAACCCGACTGCCTGGTACAGGAATTAAACCCAGAACCCTCTTGCTGTGAGGCATAGGTTAATATGGACTAATACAAACTATTTAAATGTGACATGTGGTAATCATGTAGAATTCCACTGATGTCTGTTTGTCTGAAACTGAATGGGGTGGTTAGTAGTTAGGCTCACAGCATTTTTGCAGCTGTGATCCCCTGGTTGGCCAATACATAGTCTCTCTTAAAAAATCAATAATAAGAAATTGACAATACATAAAATTCTAGGCCATGGGGACTTTAAATAAATACAACTTTGAAATACACAGTTTGACCAGTATATACTCCTTTGTTTATTTATCTGCTGCATATTTAAACAATGTAATTAACGTTGCAGCAGGGCCCACAGCACAGAGACCCAGTGGGGCACAGAGGTGATGCTGAAACTCCAGCTACAGATGAAGTAAATTGAGTTTGTGGAGAGATGGGACTTCACAGACAGACTGGTGCAAACAAATCAGTGAGATGCAGGTGGATTACGGTTTAATCTCAAACCGAGGCTGGGTGTTTATTAGATTAGATCTCCCATACTGAAAAACCTGCTCCACAACTGACCTCGGCTAACTCCATTTTACTGAACCTGATCACAGTTGCAGTCCCATATATGTTTGACAAAAGCATCGGAGGGGTGGCTCTCTGTCAGCAATGATGCATTCTACACATTTCAATTTAAAGATTTCTTAACAGTCAATGTGTTTGCGTCACTCTCCTTAAATTCCTCATCTATTATGTACCAAAGTGAAGCTAACGTATTAATAAATCAACATCTGTTAAGACATACTCAACTCACTAAGATCAGTTAGAAAGAGACTTGGCTTTTGGTGAGTTTTTTGTGTGAATGAATGTACAGCAATTTTTAACAGGAATTCAAAGTATTTCCACTACCTTTAATTCTGGTATGTCTGGGACATTTTGTTGACTGCCCTTAATCTATTTTCCCAATTTGTGACCATTTCTGAAAAATCTGACATTAACCTTTTGAGTTTTGCTGTTAAGTACAAATAGCTGAGGAGTCAAAGTTTAACAATAATTAGATTTACTCTGTATTGCGTTTTCCAAAGCCCAAGGCTTTCTCAAAGCGCTTAAATTTTTGAGTCCATTATTCATTCCCAACCACACTGGTGGTAAACTAATTGTGTATCCACAGCTGCCTTGGCACTCACGGATGGAAGCGTGGCTGCCAGTTTGTGCCTAAACTGCCTCTCTGAAAACACAACCACATTCCTGCACAGGTAATGTGGGTTAAGTCTCTTGCCCAGGGACATAACGACAGTATGCCCTCAGGCGGGGACTCGAACCAGCAACCCTATGATTTCAGGGTGAGCGCCTACCCACTGCCTCCCCAGTTTAGGTATATTCTAAACATATAGCAAATGCTGTTTTTGTTTCCACTGCTTCTGAACCATCTTTATCTCTACATTTCCTGTACATCTGAAGTCTGACCTTCATTTTAAGTGTTATCTTTTTAATTAATCTGTTTACCTACATTCAGTCATTCACAGACGGAACACCAGCTAATTTCATGTCTTTCAGAACCTCGTGTCCTACAAGGGTCAACAGAGTTTCAGAGACTCGTGTCCTACAAGGGTCAATAGAGTTTCAGAACCTTGTGTCCTACAAGGGTCAATAGAGTTTCAGAACCTCGTGTCCTACAAGAGTCAATAGAGTTTCAGAACCTCATGTTATACAAGGGTCAATAGAGGTTCAGAAGCTTGTGTCCTACAAGGGTCAATAGAGGTTCAGAAGATCGTGTCCTACAAGGGTTAACAGAGTTGCATGTGTTTAGTCCTTATTAACATTCATTGAACATCTTGAGCCTTTCTTCCCCACTGTTTTTCAGCTACTACTGTGTATTCATCCCGACTCACATCTCCACACCCTACTGTTAGCATGACTTGATTAAAGCAGAAATGCATCTGGTATAGGAAAAGGAATCTGCAGAAATCTAATATAAAATTATAATGATGTTGCCATGATTGTAAGCAATTGGTAATTCAGGTTTAAGGGGTGGGGCCGCGGCAATGGTGCAGTGGGTAGATGCTCGCCCTTCAACCGGAGGGTCGGTGGTTCGAGTCCCTGCCCGTGCACACGCTGTCAGGCCCTCCCGTGGACCCACCACCCGCGTACCATAAAGGGCTGGT
>JAVQKC010205001.1:0-10406 GCA_036025475.1 Philypnodon macrostomus | reverse complement strand
TGGGACTCTGGACACACTTACTTTGGCAGAGAGCAATGAAACTTGGTACAGTGATTCTCCACAGTGTACCCAACATAAAATATTATTATGACCCACCCTACAACAAACAGGAAGTCAGCCATTTTGGATTGAAAATGGGAGGTCAGGTATATTTGACAGCCTCTAACGTGCACATACTGTCCGATTAGGCTCTAACCTGAAATACCTAATGACCCCCGGCCCTGAACACATCTGACCAATATGATGGCAGTTACCTCTATAGCACCCCCCATAGACTTAAAGAAGAATGTAGTTTTAGGGAATTTTTTCAAAATTTGGCTAAACCAAAAGCCCAATGTGTAAATTTTTGATTATTTATATCAGCAGTTTCTGCAATATTATGGAATCACGTTGGTAGAAGGGAAATTTACAAAAAAGTCAAATAGACCCTTCCAATGTTTGACATGCTCGTAAACAATATAAAATCCCTTAGAAATTGGACAATGTCTGATTAAGGTGCCCGTTGGTGCCATAGCAGTTGTGGCAGACGTATGGGGGCGTTTTGCCAATATACACCTTGCTGTCGGGGACGACAGCACAGGCCTTGTTTTCCAATCAAGACTACATAAATCTCAAACCCATGTTCTTTCCGACATGAGAGAAATAAATAATTTCCTGGTTTTCCATATGGCTTGTGCATCAATGCTAGCTCTCTAAGGAAGAAACGTCAGCCCACAGAGAAATACATGCACTCAAGCATCATCAAGACTATGCTCATTGATATTCAGCAATGCTCCCTAATCTCATTTGAAAGCCGCTTGCCCCGGGCTAAGTTTGTAACTTTTTGCTCCTTATCAAAGTAATTCAAAATGGAGATCACTGCTTCTAAGTGTCCTCATTTTAATTGCATATCGAGCTGGAGAGAGCTGGTTTCAATTAAACCATCATATTTCAAAGTCAATATTCATCATAAAGTGAATTTTCTGTTTGCTGTGATATCGAACACTATATTTTCTGCAGGTATATTTATAGTAATGGACTGTACAAGAGAGAGCAATATTGCTGTCAAGCTTTATCCCTTCATAGAAATTGGGACATATGTCTTGCTGGTCCTCTTATGCTTTTTTATAATCCTTATTTATAGGCGGTAGCACAGCTGTCACCTCCATCATACATGTAGGTGCATAAGTGTGTGTATACATGCCATGTTCACTATTTTATCCCCAGGTCATGTCCTGATTATTTCCTACCAGGAGCGAGTAATAATTCCCGTTTGGATGAGATAAAACATGATTTGTCGAATGCGTGTGGTTATAGTACCTACACAGGGGTCAAGCTGAGATATCTAAGGGCAAAGGGTCCATTGTCTGGGCCGAGGTGGAGGGGTGGAGCGCCGGCTGTCTGTTCGCAGTCAGGAAATATGACCTCTGGGTCTCTGCCAACTCCCATGGGATCGTGTGTGACAGGAGAGTGCCACCTACGTATAAATCTCCTTCTTTATGGCTCCTTTCTCCATCCCCTGGCTGCCTCAGTGCTCAGCAGTGCAGTGTCCTGGCAAATAGATAAAAATAAATCAGATCTTATTGTCTGCCCGTGTCTCCTTCTTATTTCAGGTAGTTTAGAGACCTCGGTGGTGAAGGGTATTCACTTCTATTTTGTAATAAAAGTCTGTCCTTCCTCATGTGTGCCTCCTTGGCTATTTTTATATCAGATAATGACAGGTCCCTCTGGTTGTTTTGCCTTTACAAAGACAAAGCTTTCATTATTCACAAATTATTACAATAATTACATTTTCAGTTATGAAAAGAAATTGTTTCTATATTAACTTGCCTGTTGCTATTGAAGAAAGGTTTCTGCACACAGTAACATGGTTCTGGCTAACGCTGACATATTGACAGAAATGTTTATTTATATGCACTGTCCCTGTAATAAAATACACAAATGAATAAATACACAATGCTCACTCAGCCAAACAGCACTTTGAATAGATAACAGAAGCACATTTTAGTAGATATGTATAAGCTCAGACAATGAGAGATACTTCTAAAGGTTAATGGTGTGTAAATCAATTCAAGCTACATCTGTTAGAGATGCTGATTCAGAACAATGGTTCTCAAACTGTGGTACAGGGAACCACTGGTGGAACATGTGGTCTTTCTAGGGATACTCAGGAGTGTAGTTCTGGTTTATTCCTGGTTCATACCTAGTTAAGTTCTGTGCAAATCCTGTATTAATCCTGGTTTGGACATGATTTACCCCATTGTTTGGACAGAGTTAGTCATGGTCTAACCCAGTTTAGTCCTGATGTAGCTTCGATGAAGTCCATCTAAATGGTATTTTAAAAGAAAAATCTTTTCCGTGGTGGTGTAAAGTGTTTGTGAAGCTGTTTTAGCATCTCATTACATGTCATTATGGAGTTTAGTTCATGACCGTCGGATTTTTACCAGACCTCCTCCATCAACAACAATACATCGTTTTCCACTACATCTTTTCGGGCAAAACATTTATATTGCAGGTCATGTATTATAAAGGTTTAACTCGTTACAAGCGCAAATGTCGAATCTGTTTATTTTTGCTATTATTATGTCCATATATTTCTTATCGTACGTGTGCTAATCACATCGTTTCCGTGTTGCCCTGAAGCCCCCTCCCTCCGCCCTGGTTGTGCTCGGCTCCAGCAGCAGCAGCAGCAGCGCACCCTTCAGTCTCACCAACACTAGCATGGCGCTCAGTGGAGTTGTCCCGCTGTCTCGCCACTCTTTTTTACATTCACTTATTTACCTAAACGTATAATAAACTACTTTTTACTGTTACTCCTTGGATACAGCGTCACGGTATTTTTAAACAGCTACTTACGTGAAAACACGACCCCGAAGGCAGCCTGCAAGAATTGAGAGATACGGGGCAACAGGAGGAGTCGTGTTTTGCAAAAAAAAAAAGGTAAGATCAGTAGTTTTCCGTAGAATTTATTGCTATGCCTTTGTTGTTTGGGTTGGCTTGTATCAGAAAAGCATAAAGTCACGCAGAAAAAGTACGGGTTCGGGTTAAAAAAAAAAAACGTAATTATACCACTTTACGCTAAAACATTGCCACAATAAAGTAGCCCCCAGTAGTTAGCGAGCGGCTGAGCTAGTAGCAAAGTTAGTCCAAGTGTTTGTTTTACGTAGATTAAAAGTCTAGGCTTTTTTAATAGTGTAATTGCGTTGGAACTTAACAATGTGAATAAGTAACTGTACACGTTTCCCCGTGCTAGTAAATGTTACGTAATGTTGACATTTTCCGGAGTAATGTTACGCTACGTTGAACAAGTTTGAGAAATAAAGCCCCGTGTTGTGTGGAGTATGTCTTGTTTTATAGGAGGGTATATGATGGGTTGTTTCCCCTCATTAGAAGTGACTAGGGTGGCCACATATAATATTATCCTAAAAACAGCTTGAAAATAAAATAGTAGCCTATAACAGATCATATTTCTAGCTTGTTATATTATCATAGACCATTGGTTGTCAAACTCTGGTTCTTTGCAGTTAAAGTATTGGTTTGAGTTAATTTTGACACGATTTAGTCTGGTGATAGTTCTGGTAAAGTGCTGGTTTATGCCTGATTTATACCTAAACTAGCCCTGGTTTAGTCCTAGTTTTGTCCAAATCTTTTCCGAGATGGTACTGCCTAAAGCTTAAATACAGACACAACTCTGATATTTCTACTCTATTACTACTGCATTAATAAAATTGCTGCCATAGTCTCAAAAATCTGTGGGAAACACTGTAACAATTGACACTGTAACAACATATATTTGCCTGCCCTGGGTTCCTATAAATCTCAGTTTTTGACTTGATCTGGATTGCCACAGAAGACTTCTCATCTTTAAGGATCCTAGATTAGAGTTTACAAGTGTAGTTACCCGCTGGGGAGAAAATTAGATTAACTTTGTCTTCAATCCTAATGCAGTAATCTGTGACACTAGGGCAGCAAGAGCCTGTTTACGAGAGCACTTTAGTAAGCATGCTTTTTTATTGTAATGTGATGTGCATATGTATAGCACTTCATGTGGTAACAATGCAGTGTCTATGTATGTATGACCCAGTTCCTGCGTGTACAGTTGATTAATCTGCATGTTATCATTGTTCTCTTCAGGCTGATGCAGATGCCATGGCCACAGCCACGGTATGGGAGTGACGTGATGACCCTGGTGCTGCCAAACATACCCCTTTATCAGCCTCATGTTTTTCTGTTAAACTAGAGGCAAAACTCACTCGTGACAATGGACGAGTCGGTTTTGTTGGACCTGCTGGAGTGCCCCGTTTGTCTGGAGCGTCTTGATGCCACAGCCAAGGTCCTGCCCTGTCAGCACACCTTCTGCCGTCGCTGTTTGCAGGGCATCGTGGGGTCACGTGGGGAATTGCGGTGTCCGGAGTGCAGGACTTTAGTGGAGTGCGCCGTGGATGAACTTCCCAGTAACATCCTCCTCGTACGCCTTCTTGATGGCATCAAGCAGAGGCCTCGGAGAGCTGGCCCCGGGGCGGGAGTCTGTACAAACGGGACGTCGGGGGCAGTTGCCAGAGCGCACAGCAGTGGGAGCAGAGAGCAGGGCACCCCAGGGACACAGCCATTGCGAGCCCAGGCCAAGAGCACCGTCGTCAGGGTTAGTAAATTACCGTGAGCATGCATGGATCACTGAGCATGAATCTGTGTTTCCCTTTGTTAAGGTCAAAGTGAAACAAAACAGGGAAAATCTGTCTGGATTAAAAGCAGCATGTTGCATTACTGCCGCACTAATCTTCAGAGCAGATTAACTGTTATCGCTGCGTTCTGAAAGCCAGCCAGTTGACTAATGGTCCAATGCTACTACTACAGAGTCCTTTGGTCTTTAAGTAGTAGTTGTAGTTTTCAGTAGTAAATTTGCTTGCAAAACATCTTACAATTTTTACAGCTTCAGTAGAAAGCATCAAGATAGAGTTGATTTGTTCATTCACACAAGATTGGCTCCTCCAAGATCTGAATGGAAAGCATCCATTATCTGTAATTAGAGTCAGAATGAGGATGGGGGACCTGAAATCAAAAGCCACTATTACTAAAACATTGTGTTGCTTGCTAGTAGTCTTTGTTCTTCTTAGTGCAAGTGTATTATGTGCATAATGCATATATTAAAAGAGATTATTTAAGGGTCAGACCTGGATGTGAATTTTTCTGCACGTTTGCTTGCTTGATCTAAGACTTGACAAAGCATCAAAAAGCAGCACAATATAACACAAATGTAGAAGTGAAAAAGGTTGGTTAGTTCGTGTTCTGTGCATGCAAACTCAAGACAGTCAGAAAAGTCAACCAGACAGCCAGTTAGAAGGCGTAATCTGGTGTAGTCAGATAAAGCTCTGTATGTAAACCTGCAGTCTATAGCAGCTCTTGTAATGGCTTTGACTTGGGGCTGTTGACAATGAGGAAACAAATGATTGTGCTCTCTGTCGCCTGCAGACACTCTTTTCTCTCCAGGAGCCTCTCAGTTGCTGACTTTGCCAATTCCACAGACCTGCCTTGCACTTGAGCTCCCCGCTGTAGTGTTGTAGCCTGTGAACTGCTGTGACAATGAAGGGTGGGGGCACAGCAGAGAGCTTGTTGTAAAGGGGTAGGAGCTAAATTAAGTTGTGAAACTCAGTGCATCTGAGATTCAGCACAGTGCTTTTAAAGCCAGATGAAAGGTATGCGTTTTTTTAATGATGTGAGGCAGGAAACAGCACCTTAAATTACTCCTTTTGTAAGCCCGAGGAAGCGTGGGTGGATGTGAATGACAGTGTTTTTGTACTTTGTGGAAAGACTAGGTGTGGAAGCAGACACATGTCATTGCAAACCAACTGTTAGTGTTATAGTGGCATTAGGGGAACTTCTGTATCTAAAAATGTTCTACTTTCTCAAATATTTACACTCCATCTGTGTGTGAACTACAGAGTAGGGGTGTGCGATATGGCAATAAAAGATTGTATCGTGATATGAAGTTATGACAATCTGTTAATCTGGGAAGATCGTTGAACAGTGCATTCATTTATGTTCTTCACTGACATTTTTACCTTAACAATGCCAGTGTTCATATTCATAAAAAAGGAAAATAAATAGTATTGGCTATTTTGATGAACATTGGATTAGATGTACATTAACGATGTTGTTAAAAGTAGTTTCATGAAGACACTGAAAGCAGTGTAAGATAAAAAATAGAAAGTCAACTGAAATTGTGATTTAATTGTGATCTTGGCTTTTTATGGCTATTTTTACCATATCGCCCACTCCTAGTACAGAGTCAGAGAGTGTCCCACACATTCACCAGGATATTTATGAATGTAAGTTGTAGTAGTTTTTATTTAACATCACAGGTACACTCCAAAAATGTGATGTAAGCTCTGAAAAATGTGAGCGGGCAGTTGTTGGGGGCCCTCGGTAAGCATCGCTAGTCTGTGTAAAGGAGGAATAGTGTAGATGAAAAGATGTCAGACCGAGAATCAGTGGAATGTCAAAGCGGTGATAGTGTATCTTCGCAGGTATGAAGATCAGAGACCTCACTGTACATCGCTGCTGGGGGAGCTGCCTCATTTGCCACAGTATCACTTCAGAGCTTGTTTTTTTTTGTGTTGCGGGATTTCCCTCCAATCTGAAAAGTCTGTGCTGTTGCTAATAGAGAGATGGATATAAAAAGGCAGGCGTGATGATGGTAATCCTACAGTGTGGATGAGAACAGAGAATCCTTTGCTTAGGGTAAGTGACAGTTACATGCAAGCAGAGAAATCCAAATTATTACAGTTTATTTGCATTTACCCTGCTCCCTGCTGCTAAGTGGTTTGTGTCCTTGCTGTTCTATGTAGAAGACCACTGTTTTTTCCCCTCGAAACATGAGCATATGCTTGCCAGTTCCATGCCCAGATAAATCAAGCGTGTTACGTCAGGTAGAGGAAGATCTGACTAAATCTAATTCCTAATCGCCTGGAAGAAAGGGATCTGCCAAATTAGCATTTCAAGCTATTGGTTTAGCTTTATTTCTTTTTTCAACAATTCAACAGCCATGTTGAATATTGTGATATTGGTATTTTTGTGATGTTTTGATGCAATTAATAATTCAATTATTTAAATGAGGACTAAAACAAGACCAAAGTAAGACTATGTAAGATTAAAGACCGTGGCAATATATATAGATTTTTGCATGCAAATCTATACTAACTTTGGCCATGGACAATGGACACTATCTTCAGGGTAGGTGACTGCTGACTCACAGGATGTCCATTCTGCTGTTTCCACTGATGACGGCAAACAAGAAAAGTCATGATTGTGCAGGTGTGGCGTTTCCCCCAACATAAAAGACCCACATCAAAGCCCCCGCTGAATGTCCACCCCGGACTGTGGACAACACGCAATGGGGACGGCTCGCTTGGCTGCCCCGGGGTGACACCCTAAGGCCTGCTTCTGTATTGTTCCTCGCCTGTCTCTCATTTTTTGGGGTACCTTGTGGCTTGAAGCAACCCTTTGGTGCTTTAACCCTGTAATGGCCTAGCTCCACCTCCAATTCTTTCTTGGCCACAGAATGACCGCGAGGGCCGAGCGCTGAGTGCTGCCTGACAGATGCACAACAGGGTTTTTGTTCAGGCCCCTTCTGATCTTCCCAACTGGCGGACATGTCTGGATGTATAGTTCGATGATGACGGCATCTAAGCTAGTGCTAAATTGTGAGGTCAAGATTTTGAAGAAGTATGGCTCTAATATTGACTACTTAATGACTGCTAACGTCAGGCTCACTGACTGTATAGTCAGGTGTTGTGGAGGGGCGGGCAACTATGGGTGTTAGTCAGGGTACATCATTTGCAATGACCAGTTATTCTCAGGGCTGACAGACTGACTGACTGATCATTCACACAGACATTTGGGGATATTGAACATTGATGATTTTCAGTCACCAGCTTTTCCACACATGCATGTCTTTGGATGGGCGGACGCCTCAGTACCCAAAGAGAGCCTACAATAACACAGAGAGGAGATGCAGATTTTGAAAATGCCTGCAGGCGTGGGGATTACCCCCATGAGGTGCTGAGAGACACAAGCCATCGTACACACAACGTCAAAAGTCTAGACTAGTTGATTTATGCCTCATGACTTGCAAAAAATAAGTACTGCAAAATATAAATGAATACTGTATGTGCAAGTCTGGAATATATATCTTTCTGTTCATATCTTCAGAACAGGCTTTTATTGTTGAAGCAACCTCAACCACAATGTATTCACTGACAGCCATCTGCCATTTACCAACATCAAGAATACCTCAGTAAAATTTTTCATCTGAACCAAATGGGGCAAATGTTGAGTCGAACAACCTTGCCTCCCTCTTTCTCATCTCCAGTTGTTTGACACTCTGCCCTGGCATTCCTTTTGATGAGGGCAATTAAAAAAAGCTTTGCCTTGAGTTTAGAAGTTGCGGTCGTCTGTCTCGTACACAGCCAGGTCTATGACTCATCTCGACCCAGCTTGCTTTTGTGGATGTTTTGTCTTTCTTTTGGCCCCCGTCGACTCGTATATTGCAGCATTTTGTCCAACGCAGATTGAAAACAGAGCGCTGCGGCGATATTCCCAGTGAAGTCGTCCGGAGCTGTCTGAGGAGGTCAAAGGTTGGAGTTCACGGGTCAGGGCAGTCAGAGGTCGGAGCCAGTGAGGGTGAAGGGAGAGGGGTTAGAGAGATTTCAGGGGATGTCTTTAGTTTAGTTATCAATTGCCTCTCCAGGGAGTTGCTACATATTTCTGTTAATTATAGTGAGCAACGCATCAGCCCTAAATCACATTGTTAAAGATATACTATCTAGACATGGGACTAGGTAATCTCACTATGGTAAAGAGCTTTTGATATTCAATAACCGTGTTGTATATTACGATATTGATATATAAATACAATGTTTTGTCTCTATTAAGCAGAAAATAGTGCCTTTAGTAACTTAAGACTAAATGAGGACTACAGCATGGACACATTTTCATTCAAGGCTCTAATGGGAAACATTATTTTGATCTAAGAAAACGTTAATGTCTTAAAAGCCATTTGATATCAATACAGTGCCATAATATCTCCACCTACAACACCAACAGACTAATGTTGTGACTCCACTAGGTTAACACAGGTATTTCCCAGGTACTCGTTGTTGAAATGAAGTAGTTTTGTGTTAAAGGTGTAGTCTGTAAGTTTCATAAAATAAGAAAAAGTAAAAGAATAAAAATACTTTACATCATAGAACAGGGTCAGAAAGTCAATTTAAAGCATCTGTAATCTATTGAAACCAGGGGAGGGACTAAAGTAAAACTTTACTACTGTTGGTCCAAGTAGTAACCCACAAAATCTGATTTGATGTTGCTGTAGAAGCCAGACTAAAGTAAAATAATAATTAGGACAGATTACCTATTTTAATTGCATAGACCAGGGTCAGATACATTTTCTATTTTTATTTTATTTTAGGAAACATACAGACTATGCCTTTAAGTCTTATCTTTGCACCCACAATTTGATTCCTCTAAGAAAAGTTGTTTACAAGTTCTATATCTCATCAAAATGCCCTGGTCTGAGGTCGGTGAGTCACACTGTCTCTCTTTGATGACATCACACTGTTGTTCTGAGTCCTTTCCTCGCCCTGACCTCCGCCTGTGTTACAGTAACCCATTATTACAGCCCACATTCTGGCAGAGTCATACTTAGGGCTTTCCAGTGGGAATTTTTAAAACAGTTGGGTCTACTCAGTAACACTCTCCTACCTCCTCTGAGTTTCCCAGGTTCTGACCATCTGGACACCACCGTATGGGACACTGGACTATGTGTTCTCTCTCATATGTGGGTTTCACACTGGCTGTTCTTACTTGTATACTGCTTGAATGTCCGCTCCATGTTGTCCAAATCCAGACTGGAGCTTGTTAACAGGATAATGAGATTAGGGTTCATTAGACAGTGAGCCGTTCTGCTGACTGCTGACTCTTATTCTACACAAACAACATGCTACAGTTCAGGAGAGTACAATCTTTGTCTCAAGCTGGCATTGGAAAACATTAAGGAAGGTGTGAAGAAAGGCCGTAACCTAGGAATAAATACATTTTACTTTTGGAATTTAAAAGGTGTTTCTTTTACAGCTGCATGATACGAGAAAAACATAGAATATTCAATTACCCTGTAGATTGGAAAAATGTCTCAAACAGTTTTTAAGTGAAACTTTGCCGATGTCAGCAGTGTCTACACTTAGAGTCTGAATTGCAGTCTAATCCTGTAGAAGGCAGACTAAAATGATAGTCAATCATCACTTTTGCTGCTCCTCACCTACAGTGAAGAAAACAAGTATTTGAACACCTTGCTATTTTGCTATTTCTCCCACTTAGAAGTCATGAAGGGGTCTGAAATTTTCATCGTAGGTGCATGTCCACTGTGAGAGAGA
>JAVQKC010204990.1:0-11502 GCA_036025475.1 Philypnodon macrostomus | reverse complement strand
GAGGACTTTTTCCCTCCAGCCAAAAGTGTAACTATTACTAATGTGTACATTATATAAACATACAATGTGAGGTACATTCACTAATGTTTCCTAACCAGGCTCTGACATCACCTACATGTAGAGAGTGGATGGCATTTGTCAAAACCATCTTAATTTGCAATATTTTGTGGCTGATGCTAATTTCTCCATTACAAATGTATTATGGTCTTGCCTCCAGTTGCCTACATTCCAGAATTTAGAACTATCTGTTTACAAACTTTGAAAGGGTCTATACATACTACTAGCCAAAACAGACTAAATATACAGATTGGGCATAACTACGGTTCACAGCACTTTTACTATAACCTTTAACTATAACTGTACTAATGTACTTTTCATTCATTTTAAGCTATAATCCTCCTGCTTTGACTGCCCCAAAATGCTACAATTAATAGACATAACATTAGCAAACCCTCTATGCATAAGATATAAATCAGTATTCCAGTGGGTCATGTATGAACATGTTTTGGCTGTGGACTTAAATTGGGCAGTTAAGAGTCTACTCATGTGTGCGTAAATGTGTATTTGTGTATATTTTGAATGTCTATAGGGTGGAAGTCATTATGCAAACATGTTTGTATCGTAATCTTTAGTTGAAGTGACTGTACTTACTTGTTGATAGCGTTCTTCAGGTACAGCTGCAGCCATCGGATTTCGGGGTTCACACACACCTCCTTGTTTGTCTTCAACTTTGCACTGATAGAGAAAAAGAAAATAGTTGAGCATTTGGCGGTTATGCAACAGCAGAAGATGAAAGAGTTATTTATGCAAAGCTTCAGGTATCAGCTATTTTAACACTTTCTTATCACACAAGCCGATTTGACACATCACTGTGACTTTGACACATTGAGATATCGTAACAGCAGTCTATTTGTTTTTTGGGGTCAGTATGTCCGCCCATCTCTCCAACAACTGTAGATGTACCTCGGATTACATTTAAGTGCATGCCATACTTCATAGTGATGCCAAATTAATGCACTGTTAAAACTTGAGCATTGAGATCAAAGAGAACTTCAACATGTGTCAAGACATATCTCTTATGCAGCATATCCTTGGGCTATTTACAGAAGAGGTCAAGACCAGATCAAATGTCTATTAAGGGCAGGATCGTGGCTCTTCAATTACCAAAAAAAGTTCAAGGCTTAGTTATTTGTCTATTTCACTATTTCCCATACTTCTCAATTCACTCACCATCTTCCAGGATATGGTAACAAAACACAGATTTGTGATATACATTGACCACACTCAAGCTGCAACCAAATCAGACTAAAGAGTTGAAACACAAGCGAACTGAAACAAGCACTCAATGACAAAGACCACAACTATTTCTCCCCTCTATAAAACATTCAGCAATTAATTCACTTTCACAGTGACTCAAAATGTGCACATCCGCTGGATACGGCAAACGGGTTTTTTTTTTGAAAGTGGACAAAAGTCACACGTTTTTGGAGGATACATTTGAGTGACAGAGGGGCGTGTTGCTAAAAATGCTTTTCTCTATCCTGTCGCCTCTCGGAGATTGATGGTGAGAAGAAGTATCCAGAAAGGAGGCAACCTGGCAAACTGTTGTGTACATGTGTGTGATTGTGCTGTAGGCTACAAAGTAAACCGAAAGCTATACTCACATCACTTGGAAAGGGCAGTTAGGCGTCTGGATGAACCTTAGCTCTCGGATGTAGGCTCTTGGGAGGTTGTTGACTGTGGAACGGCAATAGCATCTCTCCACTAGGCTGATGGGCTTTCCTGTGAAGAGGGTAAACAGATTAGTTTTTAGGACAGCAGCTGTCCTATCAAAAACAAGGCAACAAGATGTCATAAAACTGTAATGCTAAAACTTCTCTTGTCTCATCACGGTGCATTTTCTGAATTCTCTATTGCAAACAAATGTAATTCAAGCTATTTTCCCCAAAATTACATAAAACTGAAACAATTATCTTCAGCCAGCCCAATGGTTACAAATCCACAATAGAGGAGAGTGTTTAAACAGTGGAATACAAAACTACTGTGTGGTCCTGAACTCTGCTGATGGATGAGCCTCTTTTTTTTCAACGTGACCAAGGCTTTCTTAATGAATTCATCTGGGTAATGTGGAAAAGGAATGGCTGTTACTTTATCTCATTTGACTTATTGTGTTGAACATCAAAGAAATGTAACTAACAAGTGCTTTTACTTAAGTACAATTGATGTAATTACAGACAATACTAAAGGATTATCAAGAATTAAAAAATAATTAATTCTATAAATTGTGTTTTAAACAACTACAATTTTCTACTAGCCTTTTAAAGTAAAAGTGAGTAGAGACTATATCAGGCTACTTCTAAATGTATCTCTATGTTAATTATTTTTACACACGTACAAGCATTTTAACATAAGAAAGACCAGAGTACCTGAATGATAGGTGTCTGATGTCGGCATGCAGACTAGCCTCAAGATCCCCTCATTTGCGCATCATTAAAAAGAAAACAGGAGAACAAATACACACGAGCAATGTGCCAGTCAAGCGCGCGGCTGTTTACGCGCTTTACGCACAGAACGTGTTCTACTCTTCAGGAGGCCCCGGCGGGTCATTTTTCTCTCAAATCCATTTATTAACAAGGTTAAAACTATTAGCAATTTTAAATGGGCTATTCGTGTCTGTAAAAACTATAATCTAATACCATTTTAGTTATATATAGAATATGAGAAAATAGCATTTCCACACTTGATCATTTTGTATTTCTCAATAAAAGCCGTTTTAAAGTTATTTCCCTGCTAGATCAAGGCAAATACTCCAGTTTACAAAACGAAGATTGAAAATAATGAATAACTCTGTACCTTCAGTTTCAGGTGCGTATGTGACCAACACAAGCGCAGTCACGACTGCTAACAGCTTCACGTCCATCCTGCGTTAATACCACCGCTGTTTGATGTGTTCTCAGTAAAGTCCAGAGGAACTATGACAGACGGTGCGCTGCTGGAGTGTTAAATTACGCACAGCCAAGTGTCAAACGCCCAGCGAAGCAGCGCGTCATTTCCGGTTGGTGTGAAAATAAAAGCGCCACCAGAAACGAAAATTACGTAATATATGATTCTTCATCATCAATAGCAATAGAAAAGTAACTATATGCAGATTTACGAACTCTTATTACCATGCCTTTTGTTTATTTACATAATCCTAAATATAGGTTACAATAAACAGCGTGGGCTATGCTTCTGTAGAAGAATTTCAGTTTCCTGTTCTGCTCGTGGAAAATTCCCTGACTTGCCAGCACTGCCCCGCTACCACTCAATTAATATGCGTCAAACCCATAGCGTCAAACCCCAACGACCCCCAAAAAACGGACCCCAGGCTACGTGCTCCGGATCTTGTTAGGTATTGAACTAAAATTGGTACCATCGTACCAATTTTTTAAAAAGCTGGAAATCTGCTGCAGTAAATACAGTATTTTGAATGTACAATGAGAACATTTTTGATTACTCGTTTTAAGGGTTACATTTAAAGTCCTTCAACAAATAATAATAAATAAAATATGAATAGGCCTATTAAAAATATTATAATACTGAATATTTATCTAAATTTGTTGTAACAAACGAATTGCTTAATTCAGGGTTCTGTTGTAAAATGTATTTTGCACATTTTTGAGAATCTCATTTCAGTCTGATAAAGTGCCCTTGAGATCAATATTGAACATATATTCTATGTACAAGGCATGAAAAGTAGTAAGAGATATACATACTGGGACACATGTTTGAGTTTAGTTATGGTTTCTCTTCTGAGGAACTGCTTGTGCCAACATTGATTAAAATAAAAAGTGGAACTGAGCTGCCTCATGTGCACCCTGACTTTGATAAACAAACAATGATATGAAACAACACACTTTCACCAGGTCGTATTTGGATAGAGGACTACTTTTCTCTGCTCAAGAATAACCTCCACAGGGAAGTTTCCACCCCGTACACATGTGTACGCCTGTGCACATCCTCACTGTGGGCACAGGACGCTGGTGTTATTAGTGTCCTTAACGGGACGCAGATGTGAAACAGGCATTTGGCTTTCATCCTGGACGTAGTATGAGTCCAGGCACTGCTCCTGCACTACTCTTGTGTTTGTGCGGTGTACGTTTCTTTTTAGATCTGGTTTGGGGAAAGCTATCTTTTTATGCGTACTACACTTGGTCAGAGACTGATTTTTCCAAATCTGCAGCCAACATGAGTAATGCACATATTCAGATGTGTAGGATTTTGTTTTTCTTCCTATAAGAGACATATACTGTCTTCACTAAAGCGTGGGAAAGCAAATCATCTGCTGACAGCACACTTTAAATAAAACATAAAAATAAGTGAAAGCTGTAAATTGAAATTATGTGAATTAGGTTAGTGGTTTGATGGACTGGGCCAGAATACTATGGCATATGGCATGTATATTACATGTCTGCATGGACACTGTGTACTTTCACTCACTATAGTGTATTCAACCATTTTAAATGTAATGGTCTGACATATTCAAAAAGTCACTTAAATAATTGATTCATATGTTTCTAAAACCACCTTGATTTAACTTCATCAGGTTTATCAAACACATGACTACATTGGGTGATTACATTTGAACTCACAAGCAGACAAAGATGTGCATCTAATAAAGTGGCCAGTAAGTGTCAAATAGTTGTTTTGTTGTGTTTTTTTACTATACAACACTGCTGTGTTTGACATTTTACCATGGAAACCGGGCAGGCGACACAAGACGAGTATAAGGCATGCAGTTGACAGCTGAAAGAACATATTGACTTCTCTCACAGACCTCAAAGAGCGACTGGCTGCAAGTGTGAGCGCGAGAACGAGACACTTTTGGAACAGGCACAGGGCAATGTCCCAAAGCAGAACTTGATTTGCCTCAGCCCTAACAGGATACCAACTGCACACAATGTACGTCTACAACTGTTGAGCTTAACTGCCAACTACTTGTAGATACCCACAAATGGGTGTCATTAGTTTCAAAAAGACAAACAAATAAGTGAAAGCACACTGTCAATGGGCCTCAGCCTGTGACCTCTCAAGGGACAACATCCTATTTTGCAACATCATTTTGGAAGATTTACTCTCATCTGTCGAGGTGAATGGACCGGAGTAGGAGGGTTACATAAGCACATCATGTTCTATTGTTTCATTCCTTCTAACGTTAACAACTTTGTGGGCCGTATGTTCCCCGAAATAAAACACACAGTTCTCTTTGTGGAGCCACATTCCTCACAAGTGATTTACTTATCCTATCTAAAAGCTTGGAAGTGCTTTGGCTCGGAGTGATTTAGACCCATGTTTTATGTACAATGTATGATTCCCGTTACATTTCTCCTACCACCTGTGTTCGTCCACTTTGATTGTGTGAATGGAGCAAACAGGCAAAGTAAGGGTACTGTATCCCATGTGGTGCGCCTGTTTTGGGAGGTCTCACTCCAGGGGTCCATCTCCTGTTCTCTGCATGCACCATTTCTTACTGTACCCTCAAAGACCACTATCGCTGTTTCTTTTGACTATGAGCGTAAATCACATAAGCAGCTTTCTCTCTGAAGATCCTTAGACTTAGCAGGTGTCCAGGACTCCAATCATTCATGACACAAGGTTAAACATTTCCTCGTTTTGGATTGTATTATTGCTTCCAAATATAAAACAGAGAAAACAATTGTATGTCATTGAATGGTTTAATTTACTGATTACAGCTTTTGATTTTCATGTTTGGTATGTCTAAATGGCACAATACAATACCGGTCATGGTTGCTTAGCTCATATGAGATTTCATGGTGTTCATTATTTCAAGCAGTCTTTTGCAAAATATATTCAGCACATTTTAGTCAATAAAAAAATATATGTTGCCTGCTATAGTTACAAAAAGTTGTGGAAAATTCAAAATTTTTCATGGCACAGTGATTATAGCAGCTTATTATAAAAGTAGGGTGGACCAAGTGATAGTATATATATAAGTTATATTGAATTTTAGGAGTGTTTTGTGTAATCTTTTTGTGACTACCACAACCAGTGACCGGTAGTAAAAGTATATTCTAAAAGTGTTGCAGTTGAATTGAGACATAATCTGTCTATGGACACTTTATTTAACCTCCTTTAGCCCCACTCACCCTTAGAGACATTGTGACCCGGGGGGCAGTCCTATGGATGGCTGAACGTATTATAACGGACCGACCAATTTCCACAGATCAAACTTTGTGTCTAGAACAAACAGGGCACTGGGCCCAGTGGGGAACCATTGTGGATCCATGGGACCAAGAGGCTGCTGCTGAGTCTTTATCATAACCTCCATACATCCACCTACTAACCACTATATGGACCACATGAATGCCCTGTCTACAGCATCTAGAGCAATAGTGGCTGCTGAATCAAAGGAAAGTGTTCAATGAGTTTGAGATCTGAGAGCAAACATTTTAATTTTCTAAATTTTCTTTAAAATTGTAAAGTTATTTCACAAAATATTATATATCAGTGATCAAGTGTGCTGCTGTACACTATCTCCTATCCACTATCCAAAAGCCCTTGTGTCACAGTTAATTTAATAACAAAATTCAATTAGGACCACAGAGCCCTAGTGTCTTCTGTGCACACAAAAATCAACATTGTAATTTGGGGCAGATGGCCGTAGCTTTTTTCTGTTTTTTTTTTTTAGAATTTCCTCAAAAATCGCAGATAAAATTTTAACAAAGTAAATGTAACTTGTGCCATTTTAACAAGTGAGACACCTGGCACTGTTGGTCCACGAGAACAAACATGAACAAAGTGCCTGTATTTCAGCTGCTAATGGTGAGATGCTCTGAAACTCTGTAAGACAGCGTAACACTGCTGAGTCGCCTGTTTGAAGTAAACTGTGATATACTGCAGAGCTGTCATTCATCAAGTTACACTATAAATGCAAGGAATGTCATTGAGGAATGCCAACTTCAGTTTTTCCCTCCAAGAACAAATCACTATAAGATTTCAACCCTTAAAAATACCTTTATATCTGTTGAATTCACAAATCTATGTCTGGACTTTGTCTTTTGGTTATTGGTTTTCAGCTCTTCAAACATTGGGAGCTGTGAACCATTGGTTGTTGTATACACTATGTCAATGTGGTTTCTGTGTGTTAGTAAATTGCAATAGTCTCATCTGAAAACTGTCTATTTCCCACAAGCAAAAACTTCAGCTTGAGTTTGTTTAGTCACTGAAACTGAAAACCACCATCTAAACATTGTGCCTTACGGTTAATCCTGGACCACATGTGCATTCACCGACCATGGCAGTGATATACAGCCTCCAAACACATTGTGTTGGCTTGTGCATTAGTCAAAGCTTCCTGTTGCAGCTTAGTCGTGGATATCCCTTAAACCTGATCCATTTGTGTGATAAAACACTTTGTAGACACATGGAGTTTGTTAATATTTCATTATTTATCTTTTTGTCAGTGTCGGACTACACAAGTGGTATCTGCCTGTCTGTCGTCGAGCTGGTATGTGGCCATGTAATGTGCTTCTGATGACTAAACAGGTGAGTGGAGCCAGAAACAGCTGAAAACCTCTCATATAAATCACTGGGTTATATAGGACTTGATAGTCTTCTTTAACAAGACCAATAAAATCCTTTTTGTTTCTGAATATACATTTTAATTAGTGAATATATAGAACAAAGCAAACGCTGTCTGTTTGGATTTATGTATGGATGTTGATGTGTATTTTTAGCCAGTTTAATAATCTCAAGGAAGTTTTATTGGCAGTTATCTGCAGGTAACGGCACATGCAGTGGCCATAAAATACAGAGTTAAATCAAAATATATGTTTTATACTTTATTTGTCTCCTTGAAATAATCTAAAAGATAATTATTTTGTATCGTAGTTTAATGTAAATGCTATTGTATCGTGATGTGAAATTATGATGATCTGGGAAAATAGTTGCATTATCATTTTTACTGTAACGATGCCAATGTTCCTAATAAGTATTAAGTATTATGATGAACATTGGATTAAATGTATATTGAGTTTGAGTTTGAGTTTGAGACACAGACAAAAAAAAATATCTTAATGAAGTTGTGATATTTTTACCATATCTCCCTCTGTGACACTAATGGATAGAAAATGACCGACTAGCATCTATAGCACATGCTCAAACATGTCTCGGTCCTAAATGAGCTCAAGCTTTATAGTCATTGCAGTGTTATTGTAAAGAGAGCACTTTCTCCTAATTTGGCCGTATCCTCCCAGAGCCTTTCCCATCAAGACACCCCCCACAGGTCTTTTTCTATTTTCAGAGGTTCGCTGATCTGTAACCCCACAGCTGCCGCCTCTTTACTGCTTGGCTATGCGCAGGTTACTACATAAAACACTTAAGGAGCATTTAAAGGGAGAGTTTAAAGGTACAGCTGTCAATCAGGAGGTTTGAAGTGTTAGCCTAGCTTAACCTGACACCTATTTTAATGTGGCCTAAAGTAGTTGTGTGGGGGCGATGGGGACATTTCTAGCACAGTATTTTTTTTTTTTAAGACTCAGAGTATAGTTATTGTGATGTATTGTAGTATGTTTAGTGGTAACAATTATTGAGATTTGAATGTTGTGGCCAGATGATTTGATGTTGTCTTCCAATCTAAAATGTAACAATCAAAATAGAATTAAATATAAAGTCAAATTATGTGGGAAGATACAGATCGTGCCACAGTGTATTCATTTCTGCTCTGCTCATCATCATTTTTACAGTAACAATGCCAGTGCTCATATTAATAAAAAATAACAATATTATTAATAGCTGTAGTCTTCTGTTTATAAGACAAAAATTACAAAGCCAAGTAAAATCATATTATATATTTACCATATCGCCCACACATAAGTCAATATAAAAAAATGGTAGATCATTTTGAAAATTGTGCGTTAAATACAATTCACAGTGTATGGAAAATTTAAGTTATACACAAAAATAATCAGTATTTGGTATGAAAATGGTATAATGCCCAGCCCTAATTTGAACTAAGAGTGCTTCAATAGTAGGCACCACTCTGGCTTGTCACCACAGGCTCTGGGGTGCAGCAGCAATCAAAGATCTATTAATCTAAAGTGAGGAAACGGCACCAGCGGCGAAGAGAAGACAGAGTGTCTTGTCCTTTTCTCCTGGACAAATACTAGATATAGTTACATGCTCTTCATCCTCCGTCACAGTCTTTGATGTTACTCCCCAGTTGGGATACAGGGTGATTTTTCAAACAGGCATAAATGAACATGAAAGAGATTATGTACACAGATCGAACTCTCGTGGCCCTGGCCATAGCATAAGCATGGAGACAGACGTACACAAAAACAAACATAGATGTATATAAAACAGATGTGATCCTATAACAAACCGCATCAGAAGCAGTAGCTCAATAATCTAGTGTTTTAAACAGTGAATGTATGGATGATGGTGTTAGCCTCCAGTTATTTACCTCTCTGTTGAGCTAAATGAGGCATGCAGCCATCCAACAAAATAATATTTGAAACCAATTGAGAGAAGTGATTTAAAATGGCCTCTAGAAAGATTTTCAAGTTATTATTAATATTATTAGGACATTTTAATTAACAATTAACAACATTATTCCGTGTTTTGATAGGGCTTAAATATGTTGGCTATATTGGCCTGAGCGTGTCATCTTAGACACTAGACGTGTTTTAGTGATTTATATTTGAAATGACATACTTACAACTCTCTAAAAACATTTTCATTAAGATGTACTACCACATACATACTTCTGCTGCACTTTCTCTGAAAAAGACAAATGGAATAAAGAAAAGAACTATCAAACAGGAAGCCCAGTGAATAGCCTGGGACGGAGAAGCAGACAGCTGCAGATGAAGGGTACAGATGATGTCGATGAATGACAAAGTAACGAGAGGTGAGCAAGAAAAATGAATGTCCGACCCACGGTCCACTCAGAGCTGGATCTGATTAAGGACTGTGGACCGGCTCTGTTTTGTATTTAGGGGGACCACATTGTTGAGGTGCAGCAGCAAAGAGAGGTACTATGAATATGAGACTGTGAAATTCCATACTGTTCACTCCCTTTAAAGCAATTTGTAATCATTTAGTGACATCATATTAATGACTTTACTAATGCGCTTCTACAGGTATGATGTGCTAGGATATGAGACGGTGGCTGGGCAAGGGCAGCTGTGGCTATACTTTTAGAGAAGCACCATCATTATGTGACTGTGAAGTATTAAAATAATGGACCCATCATGTTGAGTGTCAAGAAAGAATGACCACAATCATATACCATTATTATGAAATTATAAAATTATAATAAATTTGTCCTGACAAAGTCCAGAATCTCTCAATATTCAATCTAAAGGGAGGTCTGTAAGAGGGAATGTTTATGATCTTGTAACTAAGATACAAAAATTCAATATTTCAGACACTCTTAAGACATTTATATTGCAAAGAAACTCAGATTAAGACAATGAACATTTTGGTTTCACCTTTAACCAAATATGTAGGCCACTTGTCGTCACACAGACGTGAACATGTGTACAGCCCAGTGAGGTCCAATTATGTGGTCTTTGAAGTAGCCACATCAACCACAGGGCACTCTTTTTACTTTGACCACATGTGGCCTGACCACTTGAACAAGCCTGACCAACATTTGTGTCTTAGAGGTCAAACTGGCCACACACTGCCAAACACACAAGTCACACCCTTATTTCCATCACTTTAAAAGCATTACATTCATTACTCTAACCCGTACCCTAACCCCTTAAGCTTTTTCTTTTTAAGTATAACTAATGAGGGTCCTATACCTCAAAGTTACTGGACCCCACACTTAGAGACATGCCTTTGCTTTTGTTCTTCGTAAATGAAGTAAATTCATTCTTCATTTTCTGGTGAGGTATTCCTTTATGTCGGAGCAAAAAGAGTTGAAGATCCACACCCACATTTTATTAGAACCAGAAATGGCTCTAATTTGAGTGTCCCCAAGCACCGAGAACAACACGTCAAATGAAAAAAGATTTTGTATTCAACTTTTGACTGATCTAGATTTCTCTTGCCAAAAGTATTAATGAACTTCATGTTATGGCTTAAACCCCTGTCCCCATCTTTCAAATCGTCATCCATCTTGCCTTCCCGTCTCTATAGGCCATGACTTCACACTACTGTCATTGCCCTTTTTGATAGATTAATGCTTTGGTTGTATTAAAACAGATATAAAAAGTCAGCATCTGTTCGTAATACAAACCACGTGGCAGCTGAAATGTAGACTATACTGACTTATGAGACTTACAGTCAAATAAGTAGATAGGAACATGTTTGGCTTCATGTTTTGCACCTTGTTGACCCTGTTTTGATTGATCCATCAGTATATTTGTACAGATGTTGGGTTTTAGATAAGGACCCCAAAGCAGACTCGGGAGACCAGGTTCAAAATTAAATAGTCTTTTAATTTCCAACAATAGACTTGGCAGTGCGTGGCTCAGCTTGGCTAGGTGTGGT
>JAVQKC010204988.1:0-10662 GCA_036025475.1 Philypnodon macrostomus | reverse complement strand
TTCCTCCGGAGGAGCTGGAGGAAGTGTCTGGGGAGAGGGAAGTCTGGGCGTCCCTGCTTAGACTGCTGCCTCCGCGACCCGGCCCCGGATAAGCGGAAGAAGATGGATGGATGGAGATGGATAATATGACCTTAATAGTTGGATCTTAAAACATTGATTGAATAGTGCTTAATTTTGGATCACAGCTGATCACTGAAGATCTTGTTTTCAGATGATTGGATCTTTATATAAAATACATTCATATCTGCTTTTTAGCAACTCAGGATTGTATTGTCATTGTGAAAGGATCTGTGTATTGTAATGTGAGCTCAATATTGATAGAAGCCATGGTGTTTCGAAACCCTTGTTATGACTGCCTCAAAACCACTCTGACTATCTACAGTACATCATTTAAACATAACATCATTTGACATGCTAGCTTCATCCAGATATTTTCCATCATATATCTCAATATGTCTCAGGTCTGAAATGCATCTGTCTATCTAAAGAGCCCACAACTGTAAAAACAGTAGCTTCTTACAAGAAACGTTCTCCCATTACTGAGAACCTCTTTATGCCAAGGAGCTTGTTGAGAAGATGCCAGCTTTTGTAGAGTTGTCATGTCTAAAACTCAGATGATGTGCCAGAATGAGTCATAGCCATCACAGCAGGGGATGATGGGAGATTTGAAAGAGGGTGGCGGTCTCCAGCAGGACTTCCAGATTTGGTCCAGTTGGCCAAAGCAGCTTTTTAACAAACAAATTTGAGCAGTAAACACAGGAATTGAAGTGATCCTGAATGCAGACGCTCTGACCCCAGACAGACAGATACTGATTCCATAAGATTTAGATAGTGCTCAGACTATATTAGATCTGTCAGAGTATAACTGTGCATAACTGACACATCTACCCAGGTGGGACTCAAACCCACAATCCCTAGCTCTGGAGGCTGATACCTTATCCATTAGGCCTCTGGGTACTCGACTCCTGTCTTTGTATGTACTTCTCCATCAGTATCCTCAAAGCAAATACAGGATCTGTAGTACTTTTTTTTGGCATGTCTTTGGATGGTGGGAGTCTTTTGAGGGATGTGTCACAACAACACAAAGAGGATATGCAGACTTCACTTAGAAAGATCATTGTCAGGATGGACTGGAACCCACAACCTCTAACCACATAATAAGATATTAAGAAAATAATAAAGAAACTGACAATAATAGAGTCTAGTTCTATTGAATCTAACTGCGGTGCTTTTTAACCATATTGTCTCTATACTAGGCTCTCCTTTGTCTGGTATCACTGTGTGTGTGTGTGTGTGTGTGTATATGGCAGTATGGGAACATCTGAGGCTCATATACAAGCTACAAAGTTAAATAAACTCTAAAGTTCATTGAAGTGTCACATCGAGCTGCAGCAGAAGGTAGATGATGACTCACAATGAAAGTAACTTCCTCCTCCTCCTCGTCTGTGGTCTCCTGTGAGAGCTCCTCCAGTCACACGGATATAGTCTTAACTGTCTGAAAAGGGCCTAACTGTCTCTGACGCACACAAAACAAACCACTTCTACTGTCGGTCGCAATGAAAATGATGGCAAAAATAATAATAAAGTCATATTTTCTTTGTTATACCAGAACTACTAATAGTCCAAGACAGCCGGCTCTAAAAATACATGTTAACTACATGGGCGGCGGCATTTTGTATTGAGATCAAGCGATGTCTGCTCAGCCCTAAACCGCAAATACTGTGGTCGTCTTATGTGTTCAGTGTTACTCTACCCAAAAGATGGCCAGACCTAGTTTCCATTGAAGTATGTATCTTTAGTGTTAAACATTACTCCACATTGCAGAAAAAAAGCAGTTTTATTGATTTGTGTATGTTAGACTTTTACTGGATTGAGTTAAGTATGTTCAGAGCCTGGTTAGGAAACAATAGTGAATGTACCTCACGTTATATGTTTATTTCATGTACACATTAGTAACAGTTAGACTTTTGGCTGGAGGCAGAATTATTGATTTTTAGGTTTTACAGTCCTTATAGAAATGTTGAGTTTTTTCATTGTATAATCAGAATTATTCTATCACTCACCAGAAATTCCATCCATCCATCCATCCATTTTCTTCCGTTTGTACGAAACCGGGTCGCGGAGGCAGCAGTCTAATCAGGGAACTCCCGCCTTCGACCACCGCCTGATCCACATTGCACCATGGTTCCTCCCACGGGTGGTGGGTCCACGGGAGGGCCTAACAGAGTGTGCACGGGCGGGGACTCGAACCACCGACCCTCCGGTTGAAGGGCGAGCATCTACCCACTGCACCACCGCTGCAGCCCAGAAATTCTACTTTTTTTTAATAAAGTTTTTGCTTATGGGTCTATTCCCCCCTATTACACCACGATAAAGGAGTTCACATCCAATCAAACTCTATGTAGATCAGTATATGTTTGTTTTCTATGGCCCATAACTGACCCTCATGAAAATGTTATTGACCAGGACTTTTTGAGTTATAATGCCAACGGACTAACAAACAAGCCAACAACAAATACAATATCCTAAGTTGTGCAGTGTAAATCGAGTTGTCTGGTGTGTAAAGGGGTTACATCATCACATCTTCATCACAAAACTTTGAAGAAGAGGAGCTGCTAAATAAAGTATGTCACTGTCAGAAGAACACAGCTTGAAGTGACTGAATGTTTCTATTATAGATCAGACATCAGTGCAGACTTCAGATGGCTTCATAGAAAAGCATTTGAACCCAACCAACCTTAGTGTGAATGAATAGGACTGTTTTGTGTGTATTTCCTCAATTATAACTTTAAGGTAAGCATATTTAAGGATAATTAAGCTATATAAGTAAGTGCATTGCCATTCAGTCCACAATCATAGACAGGGGCAATTTACCCCTGTAGCTATAGCTGCCCTGGGGCGGAATAACAGAGATGTTGCAGCCATACCATATCCTTGGGTCCTTCCTGAAAACAAGGTAAATGTGTGAAGTGTCTTGCTCAAAGACAATGAGAACAGGTTGAAATGGGAACTGAACCACCAACCATCTGATTATTGAACTACCTGCTCTGGTAGTGGTCATTTCCACTTAGTGCATGATTTGTTCACTTCAAAGTCACTGTCTGGTTGAGGTAACAGTTATGAATTTAACCAGAGCAGCCCTGGGACCGACTGACTGAGATGTGGCAGCTAAACAATGAACATAACCAAACACATTTATATAGAGGCAAAGTGATGAAATGTGTTGCCCGAGGAAACAACAACAGTATGGACTAAGTGGGAAGTGAACTGCCAACCATCTGATCCACAATATGTGATTTCATTATCGGTGAGTGTTCCCTTAAGTTACCAAAATTGCTACTTTCTTTGATTTGAGCTAGCCCTTGCCCCTTTGTTTACGAGTGGTCAGCTGATTTTCTCTTTGACACTTCCCCACAGGGTTAGCCCCAGTATCCAGCCACTGATGATTGATTAGCCCTTATCTTCCCCCTGGTGTATCCTGCTGTAATTGAGCACGGTTTAGTTACAGAGCTCTTTCTATGTTGCCCATGAAAGGCTTGGCTTCCCCTCCGCTGGCTCTGAATGCTTGTGTCTGGGCCAGGGCCTGCTGTGGGCGGGCCCTTGTCGCGTTGACGGATGGTTTGGGGTTTGTTGAACGGCTTCCAGGACATCGTTACCGAGTCGATCTGACAGGGCCCGATGGCTGCCAGGGTCCAGTGGGCTGTAGCTCTGCCAGAGCTGGACAGCTGCAAGGAGGGAGGGAGAAAGAGTGACCCGCAGCAATAAGCACATGGAATACAGAGAAATGCCACATAGGGGTCAACACACTTAGGAAAACCTGCAGGGGTGAGACTAGAGAGTTTAAAATGACTGACAAGCTATTACCAATACATAAATCTAGTCCAAAATGGGTAACAGAATTAGGCATTTTAAAATAGTAACTCAGGGTTGAGGGTTGGAGGTTCAACCCTTTCTCCAACTCAATTCACACTGCCATCCTTAAGCATGACACTTCACCCAGTAGAGATAGAGCATGATCTAGATCAATCAACTTTTGTAGATCAAAAGATTGAGCTGGATTCACTAACCTGAGGGTTGATTTGATCCCCTTCTCCAATAGTTCATACTGCCTTGTGTCCCTGGGCAAGTCTAAATTGGTTGTTTTCAGGTTCTAGAATGCGATGATGTTATACCCTCAGATGGGGGGCAGAATTCTGTATTATATGGGATTTGTATAAGAATGTTGTTGAATCCATTCATTTTTATCAGTGACAAGGTCCATTACCCCCATATATCTGTCCAGCCACACACAAAATAGAATAACATGCAGAATAACAACAGCATTTTTTCTGCCCCCATCTCCATTAAAATGTAAAGGGCTATAGAATGTTGTGATGTCACCTGCAACCCAGCATTAGATATACTTACTTCAGTGGCTGAGGACCACTAACCTAAGAGGTTGGTGGTCCGATCACCACTCTGACCCAATTCATACAATGTGTCTTTTGGGCAAGACACCATTTTTTTAAAATGTAGATCTGATTGTAAGTAATGTGCTATACATGCCATATAAACATCAGTCTCAGTTCTCTACTGTAGCATACATATTTGAGGTAATGTGATCCTTACACTGTTTTAGTGGCTATTTGAGGAGGCGTTCTAAACAGCTACTTCCGCACTTTTTAATTACCCCCTGTTTTTCTGAGCTTGTGAGATGTCTTCTCTTTGTTATGGAACAATATGAGTTTATCTGAGTGAAACAAGCGGTCACCTTTTCAAGTCGAGGTCAAGCAGCAGCAGCAAAGGCTTTCGAATCTCTGCAGTGAAGGTCAGCAGACAGGGCAGCTTCCTCTTCAGTGTCAACACCACACACTAAACTACATTTATCAGCCGCTAACCAGGATAAACAGCCATTCGGAAAGATACAGAACTGTTCCCATTAGATTAAAAGCCTTATAGAGCCTTTTTATTTTAATAATCAAAGTAAATAAATAAAAACATCTGACATTTGAACTCATTCAAATAATATTAACATTATAATGATAGCTTGAATTTGGACCACTTTTACCCTAATGCATCTAAATGGGAGTCATCTTTTTCTCAGCAAACCAAGCAAATGTTAGGAGTTATGAAGTAGTTAAGCAACATCTAAATGAGAAACCTTTAGACTTTAATAATATTCCACAAAATAAACATTATAGGCTTCAAATGTCTCAAAATGAATAATCACGCTTTGTCAACAATCAACATATCAGATATATATTTATACAAAATGCCTATATAGGTCAGCCTAGCCCTTGTGTGGCCTTCAGGTCAAATAGACCCAAAGATGCTCAACGTGGTCGGGCACAGATGCATGTGTGCTCAAAATTGTTTTCTGTACTTAATAAGCTAAAGCCAGTTCCATGGAAAAAACATGTATATTTTTCTCTTTGTAAAAACTCAAAACGAGTCAATTTTACCCAAAGGCAAGTTCAATTTAAATTTGTGGTCATCTAAAAAATTATGACCTGT
Source organism: Philypnodon macrostomus (assembly GCA_036025475.1). Classification (NCBI taxonomy): domain Eukaryota; kingdom Metazoa; phylum Chordata; class Actinopteri; order Gobiiformes; family Eleotridae; genus Philypnodon; species Philypnodon macrostomus. Next base: position 5,169 of record JAVQKC010204988.1, on the reverse strand, counting down.
GCATCATTAATCTCACTATTTTGACATTCAGCCCATTTCTCTCAATTTCTTTTCAAGATCAAACCAATAACGTATGTAATCCTTACCAAGTGTGATTTGTTATATTAGACATGTCAAATTAATATTATAGCATAGTCAGTATGATTCATAAATACCACCAGTTGGAATTTTCTATATTTTTAATAAAAAGAGACTGGCACATTTTATTACCAATACTTTTTCATACATAAAGTTTTTGACAGGTGCACGTTACATCAGACTGTTTGACACTCAGCTTGTTATTTCCCATGATGCTTCAGTGTGAAGCTGTCTGCCTTTTGTCACAGTCACCTTAAAGAGTCAATGCAAAAGAGCCGCATGTTATTTCTCTGCCTCAGTGTCACTGTGGTCCCATCTTCATCTCGTCTTTTAGCACGACCAATGTGTGATTAAAAGTTTGGTTTATTTGAGAGAGTGAGCCACGAAGATGTTAGGTAGTCTTAACTGGGCTAAAGAATGTCCAAACCAGGTCTTAACCCAAGCTATACCAGGAAAAACCTGGGCTAAACCAGGTCTAAACTAGAGTTAATCAGGAATTATATAACCAAGGTCATGGCAGGACTAAACAAGGTCTACACCAGGACTAAACCAATACTCAAAGATGTCTAAACTAAACTAAACAAGGTCTAACCCAGGAGTAAACAAGGTCTAAACCAGGACTAAACCAATACCCAAAGACGTCTAAACTAAACTAAACAAGGTCTAACCCAGGAGTAAACATGGTCTAAACCAGGACTAAACCAATACCCAAAGACGTTTAAACTAAACTAAACAAGGTCTAACCCAGGAGTAAACAAGGTCTACACCAGGACTAAACCAGCACCAAAAGACGTCTAAACTAAAATAAACAAGGTCTAACCCAGGAGTAAACAAGGTCTACACCAGGAGTAAACAAGGTCTACACCAGGACTAAACAAGGTCTACACCAGGACTAAACAAGGTCTACACCAGGACTAAACAAGGTCTACACCAGGAGTAAACAAGGTCTACACCAGGACTAAACAAGGTCTACACCAGGAGTAAACAAGGTCTACACCAGGACTAAACAAGGTCTACACCAGGAGTAAACCAATACTCAAAGATGTCTAAACTAAACTAAACAAGGTCTAACCCAGGAATAAACAAGGTCTACACCAGGACTAAACCAATACCCCCAAAAAACTAAACCAGGGCTAAACTAGGACCCAGGAGTAAACAAGGTCTAAACCAAAACTCAAACTGCCAAAACCCTGGACCGTGTGAGGCGGCTTCTGCTCCGATGTATTCCCTTCTTCATCTCATCTTGTACAACAGGTGTTTGATTAAAGTCTGGTTTGATTCGGGAGAGCGAGCAGGCGATATGAGCTGAAGGAGACGTGGCGATCCTCTGAGTCCATTAGTGAAGATGAAGAAGGAGCTAATGTAAAACAGGTCAATGGTTCAAGTCTCCAATGGGCTGCTGCTGCTGTAAGACATTCAGTACTTAACCTGAACAAGCCTCATTACACACCAGCTGGAGATATGAAGTGTTATGGGAGAAAGAGACAGAAAAAGTGGCTCTTTCTATAGAATAGCTAAACTGTATGGGGCAGTTATCAGCATTTAGTGAAGAGGATAATATACCGTATGCTGTTGTTGATCATAGCTCTAAATAAAGAGTTCATATTGTAAAAACATTAATAATCTGGCCTGCAAAATTCTTTTAATATGAATTAATCTCTCAGGTGTAGTCCCGGTTAAAGGCCCTTGTTTAGGTGCCCCTCTGCTGATATGACAATTGCTGGGTTGCAGGTTCTAAAATGTGATGATGTCATACCCTCAGGGGCCGGGGCCAGAATTTTGTATTAACTAAATGGGATTTTTGAGAAATATCCCCCCAAATATTCCCTCCGCAAATATTGAATCTGATCATTTTCAAGCCCCCCATCTCCATTAAAATGTATAGAGCTAATGTTGTGATGTCATCTGCAATACTATTTGAGAGATTTGAGACCCCATTGAGTTGAAATATGTTTTTAGTTAGTTTAATTAATAAAATCTCCGAAACCCTAATCGTCTTTTTAATCCCATATGTCCTCTTGTCTCGCACCTGTCTCCTTGTATTCAGCCCTCTCTTAGCCCCCAGGTCCCAGGACTGTTAATCCACTGTGGCTGTGTGCTGAGCAGTTGTTGGTGTTCGTGTAAACATTAGGTTTGGCTGTGCTCCATGTCCTCCTGCCATCCAACAGCTGAGGCAGAGCAGGGACCTGAGCGCCGGGGCTGATGGGAAATCAATCACCCCCCTCTCCTCAGGACGTCCCGCTCTCAGACATGTGTTTAACTCTCTTCTCATGCACCGGCCCAGGACAGACTTCCTAAGGCTGTGCACTGCCAGGTCTGTTAGAGGCACTTTTCAATTCACATAAGACTTTTACTTTAAGAATACTTCAGAGTCGATGTGATCCTAAATGAGTTGTTGAGGGGTGAATGAAGCTTCCCTGCTAGGATGAATGCCCCTGGAGGTCTTGGCTTAAGTCACAGGTCCACAAATTGCTTTTAAACAGGCTTTTTCAGAGAGAGCTCCAAGAAGTAAAATGCCAAACTGACACAGACCTGTTGTCTTTGTGTTGAACAGTAGCTTTATGATCGTCTATATATAAAGTCTATATGCTTTGTGTTTATTTCTGTGGACAGAGCTATTCTCTGAAACTGTAGGGGGCGCTCTATGAGAAGAAATGTGACCAAAACAGTGAAAAATTGCATAGTACCCTTTTAAAGCAGATCATTTGGGTTTATAAACAGCCCTTAGTGACTAAACTGGACATACTGTGCACGAGTTTCACATGGACTTTTAGGTATGTACATTTTTCACACAATAAAAAGAGAAATCATCAGACTATGTAAAATGGCCTATGCTGATATGAGGCACTGAATGGCAACTTCAGTTAAATTGTTTAATAGATGATCAAATTACTTATAATAAATGTAAAAACTAATAGTGTTGCCAATGCTAGATTATTGAAAAACTGCCTTTTCTGCTCCATTAGATAAGAAATGTCAACAAATGTAGTATTTTTTGTTATTATTTTTGTTCTGTGGTTCAACACTGTGACTTTAAGAGGAGTTATTAGACGATGTTCTAATGATGAAGATGAGTCCTGATGCTTCCCAGTCTTTCCTGTCACACTTTGAGTGGGTAGAAGCAGTAAAACATCAGTCCTGCTGCAGTATCTCATCTGATCCCTGGCATCCAGACCTTGTACCTGGCTTTATAAGGAGGCCCTTCCAAAATCAGTCTATTCCTGGAGACGCTGTGTATAAGTCCTGTGCCCTTTGTTTGGACTGAGGCAGAAGATGTATGGGCTCCGCTGTTACAGGACTTTCATTCACCTTTTATATCTTTAGTATCTAGAGCAGGGGCTGAGTACAAGATGTACTTTAAGTGGGCTGTGATAAATCTGGAAGTTAGATTTTCATTTTGGCAATAATATTCGTTGCCCCTAGCCACTAGTTTTTATACAGACCTTTTATACAGAACTTCCTGACTTGCATTTGATAATGTTCCATTCATCCATCCATTTTCTTCTGCTTGTCCGAAACCAGGTCGTGGAGGCAGCAGTCTAAGCAGGGAACTCCCGCCTTTGTCCACTGCCCGATCCACATTGCACCAGCCCTTTATGGTACCACGGGAGGGCCTGACAGCATGTGCACGGGCGAGGACTTGAACCACCGACCCTCCGGTTGAAGGGCGAGCATCTATCCACTGCACCACCGCCGCAGCTTGATAATGTTCCCCCAACTGCCAGCCTATAGTGAGTGGTCCGAATTTTAAGGAGCCCCAATGCAAATATGAATCTAAATCTAAACATTGTAGAACATGATAGGCTAATCGAAATGTTCACGGATAAATTAAACAATTGAACAGCGTTTTAGCACAATACAGTTTCTCCTACACTGAGGCTATTCACAAACAACTTTTGAGGCATATTTTCCAGTGGCCAGTGAACCTGAAAAGTTTATGTGAAGGCCACAAAGAGAACCTCTTTGGTCAGGGTTGCAAAACAATATCAATATGTTTTAGCAAATGACAAAGTACAAACTACATTGAACTACAAGATTGGGACTATTTTCCCTAAGTGCACAGGGGTAAAAAATTTAAAGGATACTTTCTAGAAAATTCTGCTCTTCTATTATATATTTATTATATATTTACAGAGAAATATTTGCATGGCATTGAGGAGCCACGTAAAAACAAAAGAATCTGTGAATGGTTTGATTCCAGATAAAGTATGTTTTTCTCACAGTTCATCTTATCTGTGAGTCTTCCTCTTCCTGGCTTTCTGTCTACAGCCGGACACTGTTTGTACCTGAATCGAAACCGGACAATAACTCACTCCAAGGTTACCGTGACCTCTCTGAGACTCATGATGAAAACAAAGACGTGTGAATCTTCAGTTTATAATGTGACGTGGGAGATGCCTTTGTTGCCTCCTACTCCCAGCTGAAAGTCTGAAAAGGCATTTTGCTACTGACAAAAAAACAAACACAATACAAGAGAGTCAGCTCAGAAAATTATCATTACATTTATTAAAAGAGACTAAACACTAACGGTGACACTAAAATCACATTCTATAGGTTTTCACGTCATAAATGTGCCTATATATAAATCTTCACATTGGCAGTCATGGTATGCATAATGGTGAGTTTACAAAATGATAATATCTAGATATTCAATGTTATTTACCGACCACCATCTCAGGCCTCTGAAGTATTTCTCTCTTAAATGGACCCTATGTGGACCAGTCTCATGGAGGTTCTGGTTCAGACCAAAGTGGTACAGGAATAAGGCTTGTCAAGGAAAAGGTGTATTTAGAGCAATTAAAAATGAGACCATTAACTGTAGCATATGCAACACAATACAACAGGAGATCGATTTAAAACATATGCAGTTTGTCATGTACAGGGAAGTGGCCCAGGTCACAGGTTACTGCCAAGTGCATCTCCCATCCATCTTCTTCCGCTTATCCGAGGCCGGGTCGCGGAGGCAGCAGTCTAAGCAGGGACACCCAGACTTCCCTCTCCCCAGACACTTCCTCCAGCTCCTCCGGAGGAATCCCGAGGCGTTCCCAGGCCAGCCGAGAGACATGGTCCCTCCAGCGTGTCCTGGGTCTT
>JAVQKC010204977.1:0-10415 GCA_036025475.1 Philypnodon macrostomus | reverse complement strand
TTTTATTTTTTATTTTTTTTGTGTGGTTTTTATATTGAGCAATTAAGATGCCCCACCCCCAAACCATGACAAACATGGAAAGGGTCTAGTTTACCTTTTTTATGTTGTGAAGGATGTTTCCTAAAATTACATTCTTTCAGTCTATAGGGGGCGCTATAGAGGTAACTGGCATCATATTGGTCAGATGTGTTCTGTGCCGGGGGTGGGGGGGTGATTAGGTGTTTCAGGTTTGAGCCTAATCGGGCACAATATGTGTAAATTAGAGGCTGTCAAATATACTTGACTTCCCAATTTGAACGGTGATGGGGTCAGAGCATCTTCAGAACAACAGCTCTAATGGAGTGCTCTTGGTCTGTATCCATCAAGTGTCAAAAGAAACGGAAATGAACCGGCAACAGGGTCTTGAGTGTTTTTGGATTTTTGTTAATTAGGAGTAAAGGTTGCCCCAAATTGTACGACAAAATAGTAGAATTTTGTCAACATACAACGCATTGTTGTTTGATGTGTATGGTGCTGCAACACAATATTTTTCAGGTGGTTGTCAGATTGAATGCATCATGTGTGTATACAGTAAATGAAAATAGTTTAGATCTAACTTCGTTGATGTTTCATATTTTTTTAATTGTAGAGAAGCGTGAGAGCGCTCCAACACAACCTCCTTCTCTTTCTAAACCTGCCCTGACTGAAGAGGAGGTTGAGAAAAAGTCAAACGCCATAATTGAAGAATACATCCACATCAATGACTTGAAGGTACCAACGTGAACTTGTCAATGCTTGAATACTTGAGTTAGTTTGTTACACTGAATATATTCTTCTTTGCACATTACAGGAGGCATTGCAGTGCGTTGCAGAGCTGAACAGTGCCTCCCTGCTCTTTGTCTTTGTACGGGTTGGGCTGGAGTCCACACTTGAACGCAGCACCATCGCCCGGGAGCGCATGGGCCTTCTGCTGCATCAGCTCACCAAGGCTGGGACGTTGTCTCCGCAGCAGTACTACAAAGGGTGAGCCTGAAACCCCACTTAAGTGACATACCTGACTCTTAAGACTACTGTATTTTAAAATTGATGTTGTGTGGTTGTAGGCTGCATGAGATCATGGAAGTAGCGGAGGACATGGAGATAGATATACCTCACATCTGGCTGTACCTTGCTGAACTCATCACCCCTATGCTACATGATGGAGGCCTCACTATGGGACAACTCTTCAGGTGGCTCTTCTACCATTTGTAAAGCTCTTCATTTTCAACATATAATCTATAAGTTACAATGACATATTTTATTATTCATAATTCAAAATGACCAAACTACTTGTTTGGAATTTCAGGGAGATTTCAAAGCCTCTAGTGCCTCTTGGAAAGGCAGGTGTGCTACTGGTACAGATCTTAACCCTACTCTGTAAAGGAATGGTAGGTAAAGCCACCTGGGGTCACATAGTAATATATTTGGAAACTATGAAAATAAACAGTCTTCTTGTTTATTTAGACTCCTAAGAAAGTTGGAGCAATGTGGACCGATGCCGGCCTGAACTGGAAAGACTTTTTGCCCAATGATGAAGATGTAAACAAATTTGTCACTGATAAGGTTTGTAGGACTAATTAATTTAAATTTTTATAGCCCTATATCATGGCAAAATGGGGGAGCCGCTACAGCTTGCCAAAAACCCCGTGACAGAGCGAGTGAGACCTCTGTTCAAGTTTATTTTATTTTTTTTAAATGGTCCTAGTCTGTTTATACGCCCTTGCGCCGCCTGGCATCAACACCTAGAATCTCTGCGACAGGTTATTTTATCAGGGCATGCTTTTATCTGATGGAGGAGAACCTGTGCACATTGGTTTCCCTGCTCAAAACTAAGCCACCCCACGCTTGCCTTTGTCGTTATCAGTGGCCAATAGTTGTCAAAAAGACAAAACAAAGGTGCCACAGTCACCCTACTACAGGATCTGTTTTATATTTTAGCTGAACTGATTGCCTTTAGACATACTGACGAAGCCTTACGATCCTTATGTTGTCCATTGTCTGTATAAGTATCCATAAACTAAAGAGTCCACATGGTTACTTTATATGCACAGCCAAGTGCATGTATAATACACAAATCTTTCTTATTTTCTTCCTGCAACTTCATTCTGTTTTTAAGTCATTTAAAGGAATCACTTTCAAGAACCCCCCCTCCCTCACTAAACGAGAGGCAGGTGTTTTGGCTGGAGCCTAATAGCCTATATTAAAGGTGGAAATAACATTTTCTCTGAAGTTTCTTTTTTTTTTATTATCACTATCTATAGACACTGACGGCCCTTTTGTTACCGTCAATGTCACAAACAAAACTGTCCCAGGACAGACGGCAGAATACATATTTACAAAATGGTTATTGCATCCGTTTTCATCAATGGGCTCAAAACGACTGTTCTATTTTAGAAAGTGGAGTACACCATAGATGAAGAGATTGCATCAAAGGAAAGTGGTAAAAAGAAGGTTTTCACTGGAGAGGAGCTCAGTAAACAGCTGGACAGACTCTTCGAAGAAAAAGCCAACAACCAGCGAATCAGAGACTGGATTGAGGCAAGTAATTTGGCGTATATTGTATTGTGATTGTGTTGTAAGACTTGCATAATCAACTAGTTTTTCTACAGGCTAATTTGGACAACCAGCAGGCTGCATCCAACCAGTTCATTCGCGCATTGATGACATCAGTGTGCCAGTCTGCCATCATCTGTAAGTATGAATCATCACAGCAGGTGGACAAAGCCTGTGTTCGAGTTATTTTGTGATTTGCAATTTCTGGTAGTCATGACAATATTTTAGAGCATGTTTATTTTATTTTTAGGTGACAACCCTTACAAAGTGGATGCTGAGCAGATTGGCCAAAGAGCCAGTCTGTTACAGAGATATCTTTATGATGAACAGAAAGAGCTACAGGCCCTTTATGCTCTTCAAGCTCTGATGGTGCACATGGAGCAGCCTGCAAGTAAGTGTTCAATTGGCTAAAGTATCTCTGCCAAGACTTAAAACTGTCCTGAGCTCAAAACCTTGTTACTCCTCAGTATGATGTTATTTTGACCTGTTTACATAATGTTGACTTTATCTTGTCTTCAAGACCTGCTGCGTATGTTCTTCGATGCCTTGTACGATGAAGATGTTATTAAGGAGGAAGCCTTTTACAAATGGGAGTCCAGTAAAGACCCTGCGGAGCAAACAGGCAAAGGTGTGGCCTTGAAGTCGGTCACAGCTTTCTTCACCTGGCTCCGAGAGGCCGAGGAGGAGTCCGACAAGGAATAAAGACTTAGAAAAGCTGCTGCCCTCTTTTGGCCAAGCCTGGACTCTGCAGGTGGTTGTGAGGAGTCGTGGACGATGTTGCCAGAGGCAGACTTAAATCAATCCTCAGTGAGGATACATCTTTTCCTTTTCTTCTTTGAGGAATGGACTCAAAACAATCACTTCTCTCCCTCTCTCCTCTGACCCCTCATTGTGTCCACCTGCTTGTTGCAGCAAGTGTCCTCATCTAATAAACTTGAAAACTGGTGCAGCAAGATTGCTTTGTAACAAGGTTTGAAACATGCCACATCACTACTTAGACCTTTTTTTTATCAAAGACACAAACGGGCTGCTGTTTCTATGGTTCTAGATCATTCTAATGCCTACCATCGTGTGGTTCTTGGAGAATAAAGGTGTGGGTATCATGCCATAATGTGTTCAATCAAACACAGCTCTTCTCTTTTTGCCCATTACTTAGTGTGCAGCATGACTGAAGTGTGTTTATATAATGAAATAAATGAAATGTCAATGACAGGAAAATGTACATTACTAACTAATCTTAAAATGACAGATGGAATTTTTAAGCAAACAAGTCTATTTTTTCCCTTTGTTTCTTATGATGGGCCTCACAGAGGACACAGTGACTGTATTTGACCTTTGACCTTGACTACTACAGGGTGGTCTTAATGCTTCCTTAAAGCCATGTCTCCCATCCCTACAGTAGTGAGCCACACTGACTGACCTGTCTTTACCTCTTCTTACAGAGCTGTGGGAGTAACACTTAATTACCCAATCAGTAAAACTTGAAATCTACAGAAATGGACTTGATAAATATATACATTTAAAACACAGAAATGATCCGAAAGCCTTTTCTACTTAAAGTAGAAACTATTTCCGGACAGTTCTGGAAATATATAAGAAATATTAGATTTTTTTTCCAGTTTTATTTTTCAGTAACAGTGAATTGCTGATGTAATTGCAGTGTATCCTTTTCCAACAGAAACCATGGTTGTCCAGATGCAGAGGTGCTTTAGATAATCCATTGATTATTAGTTTTATTGGAATTTTTGTAAATACTTTTTTGCTTTCTTTATTTAAGAAATTAATGCTTCTTTGCATCGAAAACTGGAAAGATGAGTTAATGGAACATTGCAAATAAAGGACTTATTAAAATGCAGAGTATTGCTACTGTCATTTGGGTGAAAACCAGAAGAATGTGGTATTTTTATTTATACACGATAAGCCAGAGTCCAAAGCTAGATGTTTTTGAAACTGAATTTGTTATTTTGAGTGGCTTATTTATATTTATTTATATATATATATAATGTATAGGCCTATATCACATGTTGTTGAACCCTGAATTAAAATGTATTAATGCATACAAATGCATACAGTCCCTGTCATAAACCAGGCATCAATGAGACAACGCTTCAGAGACATAAGAGCGCGCTGCAGTGGTTTGAGGGAGTCCTGTCTGTGGCTATGGGAGGGGGGGACTGTGACACCGCCTCGCGTTGGTGACGCTCGCCATCGGGAGACATTTGGACGACCGATGTAACCCATATATCCAGGCGGGCAACAGCGTGCGCCTCCGACCTGATGCTGATGCTGATGCCTAGTTGGGGACGTGCTCGCCATGATGCTGTAGCGTGAATGCAGTGTGCCACCAGAGGCATCTGTTGAGCGGATTGGACACAATAAGCGCTTTATGATGAGCCGCCTTGGTCCGACTTCCAGGTACGTACCGAGGGTCCGTGAGATGAAGCGTCGTTAGAGCGGCGAGACGCGTGTAAAGGGCACGCTGCAGGTATGGCCCTATTGGTATGCAGATGGACACCTCTTGAGTTGCTTGGAGACGTTCTGCATCCACACCATCCATACATGTCTTATATTTTCACGTGTGCGAGTTCTGGGCCTGTTGCCAGCGCAAGTGGCGCGGCGACGTGTTGCTCAATCGTCATTGTGTCAATTAAAAGCTCGAGATAAACACTGGCACTGCGGTCTGTGTTGGTGTCAGCTGGTCTAAGGCTGCGGACAGGCTTTGGCCGAGCCCACTTGTTGGTGCTGCTCGTGGTATCAGTGACTTAACAGGTCACTAGATTCGTGGAGTGGGCTAATTAAGGTTAAAATGCACAACGCACAGAGTGAGACTTCAACACGGCTATGTTGGCAACAGGCTGGGACATACAACCGGAAGACGCGTCTTGCCTTGCCGTTCGGTGTTAGGTGTAGGCTATATTCTGATGTTTCAAAGCTAATTGTCAGTAATCCGAGTCAGTAGGTTACATCAAAATAATATCACATTAACAAACTGGGGTGCATATTTATCTTCCAAATAGCTAACCATCTTTTATGGGCTGTAGTTTCTAAATCTACGATGAAAATAGATTATCTGGCAACATTTTCTGTGTGATTTTTTAACAACAGTCCCTGATATCAATTAATTAGCAGAATTCAGTCAAGCCAACATGATCTGAGTGTCCCAGTGGGGCGCGCGCGCACAGCTCCTCGTGCCAAGCATGTGTTGTGTTTGTCACTGTTGCGCGATGCGTGTGAAGTGTGCCGCTGCGCACAGGTGTGTTTTGGAGCAAAGACTTCCCAGGAGCGCTCCACGTCATTCAGACTGCTGCCGGAGTTGCCTGTGCCTTCATCTCACAGGCTTACAGGTCGCGCCAGAGTCTGACACGAATGTACTGTCATGTTTTACTTCACACATAAGCCTTACCGCAGGAGCCTCGAGCGGCTTGCCTTTAGGCCAATCTGTTTAGGATTATCTGCCAAGTCATGCACGTGCACACTTGAATTCATCACGGTTTTTTTTTTTTAAATATATATATAAGATTTTACCCTTTATAAATAGATAGACATCACTTGTGCGTCACTTCTTCAAATGCACTATAGTTGTTTCGTATACTTATTGGACATGCCCTCTGTTAGGCAGCGCTATCACTTATAATAGGGATTATAGCGGCTTTGTGGATGCTAGCCATGGCTGGAATGCGGTTTCCCGAGCTGGTCATGGGCCATATGTTTGCCCATTCGCATGTAGGCTAGACCCGGTCTCTTTCAACTCGATCATTCCAACCGACTTTAGCATCTGTGCAGTAGCCTACATTCAGGGCATAGTCTGCCGCACAGTTTAAATCACTGAACGCAAGCTGTGATTGTTAGTTGGGAGATTTACTGTGCAGTCTATGCACATCCACCATGAGGCTAAGGTCGAGGAGTCGAGAAAGACGAAGGGAGGAGGTGAGACTTCAGGATGTATGCAGATTGTATTTAGCGTTATTAGTTGGTTCTGATGTCGGCCTATAAGCTATTTACCTCGGATAAATCGTGGCATTTTTCGGGTGTTTTTTTTTTAACTAAGTCTAGCTAACACCAGTTTTTGTTTTTCCTCCATTAGGTGAAATTTGAGGAGAGTGAAATGATTCCCAAGGCAGGAAAATCTTCAGCAGACCCAAGAAAAGGCGTGAGCATCCATGAGTTTGCAGCACTTGCCAGATCATCCTTGAATGGTATCCAATTAAGACTTTTTTACTAATATTATAGTGTTTTATTATTACAACAATGTGGGTCATAGAAAGTTGCGTGTCTTTGCTTCATTAATGACATGAAATGATTGTAATTAGGTCTGGCACATATGTCTTTACTTGCAGCCGATGCATTTTGTGACTTGTGTGCTAATTTGACGTGCCTGTAAAACCCTGGCCTGACTCTCCTCCATGTGCAGGTATCTCTCAGGCGGTGAGGGATCATGTCACTAAGCCCACCTCTCTGGCACAAGGCCGCGTGGCTCACCTGATCGAGTGGAAAGGGTGGCCTAAACCCTCGGAGCCCCCGCCGGCGGCTCACTCACACTTCAGCTCATATTGCCACCTGAGTGAGGGCGAGAAGGAGGCTCGCTTTGCTGCAGGCATGTCATCTGTCATATACACTCCACACTGTGGTGTCACTTTGATGTTATTTGTGTTACTTAGCCTGGTTTAGATACTGCCTCATCGTCGTCTGTCGTGCTCTAATCCTTCAAACTACTCAATGCCATGCGTTTGACCCACCCCCTGTGCCAAACTTCAGAGCCCAACTATGGTACAACAGCTCCTGGTGTGGCGTGTGACTCATCCTTCTGGTGCTGGTGACATCGGCAGAGTTTGATCAGAGAGAGTGAGACGGCTTAGTAGTAGTATCAGCGCATACAGTTAAAGACAATCAAAAAACTGATGATGATTATGATGATGATGATGGGAGGAGCATTAATAAACACCCTTTTTTATTTTCAAATATTGTCTTTAAAACTATATGAATAGTTTCAATTAAACTGTCTATAAGCCGTTCTCCTCAGTAGTAATGCAAAATCATTTACTATTTGTATGTTGTTCCCTTTTCTTTGCAGGTGTAGCTGAACAGTTTGCCATTGCTGAAGCCAAGCTGCGTGCCTGGGCCTCTATTGACGACGATAATGATGATGATGAAGAAGAGGAAGACTCCAATGATGAGGATGTTAACACTAATGGACAGACTCACACCTTCACCAGCCAAAGCTCAGGTATTGACCACCTCCTGCCACTTCTCCATTCATTTCACATGACCCTTTCATCTCCACCGCTGACTAAACATCCCGTCATCTCCAGGTGTTCTGACTCTGTGCTCCTCCCTCAGACGCCACCACATCCAATCCTATTTCCGGAGCGCCACACCTGCTTGACATAGACACGAGGGAGTCCCAGCGATGTGCTACGTTCCTGGGATCGAGCAGCGGCAGCCTGCTGTGTGCAAGGCCTGCCTCCCACAGTGACCCAAATTTAGGCCAGACCGATTCACCTACTTTACCCGATGACTGCCTGAGTCCATTCATCGAGGAAGAGGAGGAAGAGCAGCCTGTGCCGCTACAGAACCATCCAAATGAGGTATGTGTCCACCATAAACCCGAGTGGAGACCGCGGGCGCGGAGCAGCAGGTTCGACTCCTGCTATTCCACGTCTCACTCTGAATCGCCCGGAGAGGAAGAGGAGGAGGACGAGGAAGGCAGCGTGTTTCAGGAGATCCGCGTCTGGCACTGCAGCCCCAGGGGGTTCTTCTCTGATCGGGCATCATCTGGAGTGGCCTCGTTCGATGAAGAGGAGGAGCAGGATGACGCGGAAGAGAAGAAAGAGGAGAACGAGCGTTTGATGTGATGTGTGGTCCACCTTTGTCTCTTGGAGTGTGGTGATTCTGGACATTGTTATCAAAAGGTAGATATCATTTGGCCATGTCTGAAAGGTCAGTGAAAACTAAAAAGTATTTCAAATATTGGATTCGTATACATTCTAAAAAGTGTACCTTGAAATGAAACTATAATGCATTATCGATGGAGAAATTAGCTAAATTATATGTACAAATGACTACAATTGTTTGCCAGTGTATGCTAAATGCTACATCAAATAAAACAGCTACCTTCACTGAGACTGTTTTTTTTTCTAAGCAGACTCTGACATGACCTATGCTGATATGTCAAAATCAGCTCGTTTATTTGTACTTTGCGATCTCCTGTAGCATTATGCAAATATATCCATAGAAAATGCATTGATTTCCGGGTACACTTTTTTAGAATGTTTAGAAATACAAAAGTATATGCAAAGTTCCTTTTCTTGAAGTATTACAGAACATAAACTCACTAATTACAGTTGGGTAAGAACATGTGTGACAGGAATGTGACCTGAAGGACATACTGTTGAGGAAAATGCTTGGTTGCCTTGACGTGCATTAGAGATGAATCAGCATGGCCAGTTGTTGCCATTCTGTGAAACATTATTTTGACTGAATGAGCGATGGACCTTACATTTTCGAACGCACCAAAAATACAATTTAGTGATGTCATTTGAGAATATATAAAACAAACCACAGTGGTCGACACATCTACACATACTGCCAACATAATGCAGTGGCCAATGCAGTATCTACCTTTTTATTTCTGTAGTTCTGAATAAGTCAATGTTCATTCACCTCCCTATTCTCTTCCTTGATTCACCCAGTCATTACCGTCCGTCTCATTCTCTGAGCCTGTCATTGTACTGATCTTGCTGCTGTGAACAGTATATGTGGGAGAGTTCAACTGAATGTAAATCTGTTGTTGAGTTTTGTACAGTTCTGTGAACTTGTGTTGCATTGTTTTGTTTTTTTTAATGGCTATTTTGTAGTGTTGTTTTCTAGGTCATGCTGTGTCATGTGGGGTGGGCTATGTTTGATACTGAATGTCTGAAAATAAATAAAGAGTCAAATAAATAAATATTACTTTTTGAAATAAAATAGCTGGTCTTTTTCACAAAACACAGAGAAATGCATGTTTTAGTGTTTTATCATTCACCCATGTACAAAACAATTTATGTCCTCTGAAAAATAACAGTGGTTGCTTGATTTCAAATGCATAATCTTCCTGTACACAGCATGTCATGTTAATATTTGTATGTACAAAGCATATATACAGGTCAGTGCCATATAAAGGGAGATACTACAGACTTATTGCTTAACTAGATACGCTGCAAAATAGCTTAGACAATCTCTATTAAACCCTTGTACTTGTCTTATATGGCCCAGCCGTGGTAACTAGTTTACATTCTAAATACAGAAGACACAAATCAAGTGTTGCACAGATATTCACATGGACAAAAACAAGCAAAGAGATTGTGTCTGTAAAATCAGGGTTTAAGTGCATTAAGCTATGATTCTTACATCCATTTGAAATAGGATAACATCTGTCTCACGCTCTCTCTCCCCCACTCACGCGCACACACACCTACTCATGCACACTCTCTCACGCACACACACACTCACACACATGCACACTCTCTCTCTCTCACACACACTCACACACTCTCTCTCTCACACACACCTACTCACGCACTCTCTCTCTCACACACACACCTACTGACGCACACTCTCTCACGCACACACACACTCACCCATGCACACTCTCACGCACACCTACTCAAGCACTCCCTCTCTCACACACACACCTACTCATGCACGCTCTCTCATGCGCACACACACACACACACACACTCTCATGCACACAGACACACATCTACTCACGCACTCTCTCTCTCACACACACACACCTACTCAAGCACACTCACTCACGCACACACACACTCCCACACAAGCACACACTCTCACACACACGCACTCTC
>JAVQKC010204966.1:0-16914 GCA_036025475.1 Philypnodon macrostomus | reverse complement strand
TATCTCTCTCACAGTGGACATGCACCTACGATGAAAATTTCAGACCCCTTCATGACTTCTAAGTGGGAGAAATAGCAAAATAGCAAGGTGTTCAAATACTTGTTTTCTTCACTGTAAGTTGGCGTAAAAGGTCCCTACCTAAAACTAAAAGGAATTGAACAGCAATGTAAAAGTCATGATGATTTGAAAACTAAAGATTTGTTGTGTTTGTTTTGTACATTGCAACTCTATTGACGTCTATCCCTCGTTTTGTCTTTTAGGATTCAATGAAAATGTCCGTGTGCGTCCATGAGAACCGCAAATCCCGGGCCAGCACCGGCTCCATGAACATCTACCTGTTCCACAAGTCGTCTTATGCTGACAGTGTCCTGATGCACCTCAACTCGCTTCGGCAGCAGAGGCTCTTCACGGACGTTCTTCTCCACGCCGGAAAACGCTCTTTCCCCTGCCACCGTGCCGTGCTGGCCGCCTGTAGCCGCTACTTCGAGGCGATGTTCAGCGGTGGCCTTAGGGAGAGCCAGGCCAGTGAGGTGGACTTCCATGATTCCATCCACCCAGAAGTGCTTGAGCTTCTGCTAGACTACGCATATTCATCTCGGGTGGTGATCAATGAAGAGAACGCAGAGTCTTTGCTGGAGGCTGGGGACATGCTTGAGTTTCAGGACATCCGCGATGCATGTGCCGAATTTCTCGAAAGAAACCTCCATCCGTCAAACTGTTTAGGCATGCTGCTGCTATCGGACGCCCACCAGTGCACCAAGCTGTCCGAGCTCTCCTGGAGCATGTGTCTCAGCAATTTCCCTGCCATCTGCAAAACCGAAGACTTTCTCCAACTGCCCAAAGACATGGTCGTCCAACTTTTATCTCACGAGGAGCTAGAAACCGAAGACGAGAGACTGGTGTATGAAGCGGCCCTCAACTGGGTCAATTACGACTTGGAAAGCAGGCACTGCCATCTCCCCGAGCTCCTGAGAACGGTGAGACTTGCATTGCTGCCGGCTATTTTTCTGATGGAGAACGTGTCCACAGAGGAGCTGATAAACGCCCAGGCCAAGAGCAAAGAGCTGGTGGATGAGGCCATACGCTGTAAGCTGAAGATCCTGCAGAATGATGGGGTCGTCAACAGCCCCTGTGCCCGACCCCGAAAAACCAGCCACGCCCTGTTTCTTTTGGGCGGGCAAACCTTTATGTGTGATAAGTTGTACCTTGTGGACCAAAAAGCCAAAGAGATTATCCCTAAAGCGGACATACCAAGTCCTAGAAAAGAGTTCAGTGCTTGTGCCATTGGTTGTAAGGTGTACATCACTGGAGGAAGAGGTTCAGAGAATGGCGTATCGAAAGACGTATGGGTCTACGATACCATTCACGAAGAATGGTCCAAAGCAGCACCCATGCTCATCGCTAGGTTTGGCCACGGTTCTGCAGAGCTCAAACATTGCCTCTATGTGGTCGGAGGTCACACGGCGGCAACCGGCTGCCTTCCTGCCTCTCCATCCGTGTCGCTCAAACAGGTCGAACAATACGACCCAGTAGCAAACAAGTGGACCATGGTGGCTCCGCTAAGAGAAGGTGTGAGTAATGCAGCGGTGGTCAGTGTGAAACTCAAGTTGTTTGCCTTCGGGGGTACCAGCGTTACCCACGACAAGCTTCCTAAAGTGCAGTGCTACGATCCCCAAGAAAACCGATGGTCAGTTCCCGCCTCTTGCCCGCAGCCGTGGCGATACACAGCCGCTGCGGTGCTAGGAAACCAGATTTTTGTTATGGGCGGCGACACAGAGTTCTCAGCATGCTCAGCATACAAATTTAGCAGTGAGAGCTACCAGTGGACTAAAGTGGGTGATGTAACTGCCAAGCGCATGAGCTGCCAGGCGGTGGCATCAGGAAATAAACTGTACGTAGTGGGCGGGTACTTTGGGACACAGAGGTGTAAAACGTTGGACTGTTACGACCCAACACTGGACGCATGGAACAGCATTACAACAGTGCCATACTCACTCATTCCCACAGCGTTTGTCAGCACCTGGAAACATCTGCCGGCCTGAAATGATTCATGAATTCAAACTATTTTTAAGAGGTGGGTTTAATTTTTCACTGTTTTTAAAAAAAAACGACTTGTGATTGGACAAAACAATTAACCTCTACCGGCGCTCACATTGTCACATCACTTTTGAGATTTGAGTCTTGGGACATTATTCTCAATATTGCAAAATGTATATTTCTATATATCCCAAATTCACTTGCATTTAAGATAAGCTTTATTTGTGTGTGATTGTTTCAGCAAAAATAGCAATGTCAAAGGAAGCAACTAATAGCATTACGATCTCACCAGACAAAGGGATAAAAACAAAGAAATTACAATTAAAATGATGGTACTATAATAGACTATGCCCATATAAATAGACAGTATGTGCAAACAGTGAATAAATCAATAGTGGGTTATTATGGTTTCAGACTGAAAGGCTTTCTCTCAAAAACCCAACATTTATGAAACCCACTAAGAGGTTCTGGTTTTAGCATTAGCCGACCGGATATTTGCAGTTTTCTCAGTAAAAGGATGACCCAAGAGCTCAGTGGGAGGGATTGTGTGGTAGTACAATTGATGGGGTTACGTGCCTTAGTTAAGTGAGTTATGAGGCTGCGGGGATGGGCCGAAGGACACACAGGCTAATTGAAAGAGAATAGGATCCTTTATTGCTCCTGCGGGGGAAATTGCTCTAAGACGGGAAAAGGGGGCTTGGCCAATTAGACAAGGCAACACAGTGGCAGGCTACAACATCCAGGCGTGGCTAATCCACTCTCTTGTCGCCTCACTTTGATGAGGTTACAGGCTTTTACACCGGGTGAAAGCCAGCAAGCCGGCGATTCATGTGGTGTTGGAAACTATTCATCATTAGTCACAAGTGGAAGAGTAAAGAGGAAATGGGGAGAGGGTTTTTAGCTGGCTCTATCCAGACATGATCCTTGAGAAGTAGCAGGATACACTCTGTTGTCTGCTTCTGTATGTCGTCTTGAGCTATTCGCCTCGCCAAGGTTCTTCAATGTTTGTTGGCAAGCTCACCAGACTACAGGCTCACAATCACATCACTGACCATATACATTTTGATTTTTGAGTCAGCGCTCATTCCTATGGATTAACTATATAGTATATATATATAGAATACTTTTTTTACCATTCTTTAGGCCATTGCACATTTTGTGGCACACCCATTTTTCAAGGAATACAAAATTCCTCACAATTTGCAGAACATTCCATTTGCCTGATCTGATTGATGACAGATTACATACTGTTCACCTTCTGATGTGTCCAGTATTTTTGGAATGGTTTTTTGTATCTTTTAATCCCAATTAATTCACGATTTCACTTTTTCCCAACACAGTACTCATAATCCAACCACTACTTTATTAATAGTGTCTTTTTGTGTGCCTGCTTGCCGTGGCAACTGACAGTGTCCTTTCTGAGAGAACTGCAGGATTGAATGGAAATGAGGGCTGGAGCAATGAAAGAGGAAGTATGTTAGACCTCACAGAGATAGGGGGAAAAACTTTCCCGAGGGAACAATTCAGACTTGTCTGAGAATCCTTCCTTTTGGATGTTTTTTTTTTCAGTAGAAACATTCAGTGAGCAACAAAGAAAACCTTTTAATAACTACATATTATATTAATGAGGCTTATGTGTTTTTTGTACACAAGCAAAAAAGGTTACCTTAATAACTGTCTCATGTTTATCTCAGTGGTGTTTTTAATGTTGATGTAATGCAGTTTCAGTTATTCTAAAAAGCTACTAAATAATACTTCAATACTGAAATGAAAACTATTTTTCTCCCCTTCTGTTCCACAGATCACTTTTGCATCATCTACTGGAGTCCAACTGTGAACAGAAATCTTATTCCTCTAAGAGAGAGCCTGTGCTGCGTTGTACAGACATCCTGCTTCAGTTCTGTCATGTTGTTGTGATAAAGCTGAAACAGAAACATGTGCGGCTGAATGGACACGTGTCATCAACAAACTGTATAAGGATTGTTGCATTAGAGACCTTTAAAATATCATGCTTTTATTGTGAAAATAATGTTTATCAGTACAGCTTTCTTATGTGTATTGAAATTATGAGATTTTTTTAAGGACCAGCATGAAGAATATACAGGGAGAGGGAATGTTGTGTGGTGTGCTTTAAGTTTGGCTGATGCAAACGCAAACTGAAGGCACAATGAAGGACCCTCTGTGTCTTATAAGCTTCTCTTGTTTCTTATTTTGCAAAAGAAACACGCCTGTGAGTGTTTTGGCTTTCTGCAGTCAGTCAGTGTTGATGCCTAGCACCAGCTGAGGCCGAGGGGGATGGGCCATCGCATTGGCCCCTGGGTCGAGATGCCTCAGGGTCAGGACCTTTCACATGTTTGCGGTTTGTTAGTTTGAATATCTGTAGAGCGCCGTTTAATGCGCCAACTGCACACACTGACATGTCTGGATTTAGGACGCTTCAGTTAAAAAAAAGGGGGACTAAATGTAATCTTAATGCTGTAAACCAGTGGCCATGTGTCATGCCTGGACTCCTTGCTCAAGCATGTCGGCTCATAGTGATTCAGTACAACTGGCATGATTCTCTGTGGTTACAATAACTGTCACCTTTATCTGAACTATGAATGAATCAGATACATTTTGCTGCAATGTACATTTAGTTAATTTAATTTATATGACAATAGTTAATTTGTTATATTATTCCTATTTATTTCTTCTTTGCCTGCATTCATATGTAAATGAATGTGCTGTTTTTGAGGGTGTCTCATGCATGGACAGATACTGTATAGTTTCCATTTCAGTTGGGTTGCATTTTGCACAGTTCAGTCTTTCCTGTCTGGAGTGACAATTTATTAAAATGGATGCTGGAAAAAGAAATCCAGTTTTTAGTTAGTTTCAGATGGTGTCTCAGATTACTAATGGTGTGAAGCTATTTGGACCATAAGGTCACTGCTCTCATAGGAAGACTGAAGAGTGATTAAAGAAATGCACACTTTAGCAGTCTGAATAGATTGGTTCTATAGTAGAGCCCTGACACAGATGTTGTCATTGTAGGTTAACTAACCTGGCAGCCCAGTGTTCTTCACCTTCACATGCGGAAGGTTTGAATCCAGTTGTTAATGGCAGACACCGCAGTGCTTTTCACCAGGACGTCTCCTCAAAAAACAACAGGTTTATTGAGACCAAAAATGAAAGAATGTCTTAAACACTTTCTTATAAAGAAATCTGTGTTTTCTTCAGTGTTTGTCTCTGTCACATTCACTGAACAATAAGGAATATCGGAATTCCAAAAAGTATGTGAATGTTGTTTAAAATGTCCAGAAAATGTCCAAATAGTGAATGGAGCCCTATAGAAGTATGTTGTAATGTTTTGTTTATTTTTCAATATTCATTAAGTTTTTTTTAATTATTATTAGCCCTTCGCTCACTTTAAAATCAGAGGCAAACCCTTCTGCCTTCATAATGACCCGCTCCTACCACTGCTCCTTGAACAGAGCCTCTACCAATCAGATGAGAGCATTTCTGTTCCATAGGATAAGTTACCCTGGCAACAGTGAGTAGTGAATGCCCATTCAATATTCACCTAATGAGTGGCATTTCCATTTTTTTCGACACCCTCCCTCTTCTGTTTTACTGGTATTTTCAAGTGGCTTTACATATCAGTGTAAATTTAGACAACACTATCTGTGTGCATTGGTTTTATTACTTTGTCATGTAAAAGTTTATTTTCTATTTGTATGGCATTATTTTGTACATGTATTTTTTTCACAATGTGAAATTCATGGCTAATAAACATAAGAGTTTTTTCCTCTTGACCATAAACCCTTGTCTCTGTGTGATTTTTAGATATCCAGATTTGGGCAGGTTTTAAGAAAGATGGGCTGATCTCATTACTGCATGTTTCACATACTTAAAGACAGCCTTGGAATGAAGTGAGCAGCCAAAAGTGTCCTGGGGTATTTAAGGCAGCATATCATGCCAACAGCTTTTGTTTTGTGGAGGAGGGACTGAAATAATCTTATCTCTGCCTCTGGCTCCTAAAGCTTCCTGCACCAGAACAAGACAACACAGCCAGATACTTTTATATTCTCTGTCAAGTCACCTTGGCAACCGCAACCTTTATGTGCAAACTGTGGGGGTTGGAGCAGAACATGAAATCTTAAAAAGCGTGCACTATTCTCCTCTTTGGCACCCTCCCCTCTCACTTCCTACACACAAGCACACAGCCTCTCGCACTTTTCATCATTGGATCGCACCAGGAGGCACACGGCATTGCGGACCCCTCCTGCGTACACCACTGTTCGGTAACAAGTCCACATCTCATTGACAGACTGCAGAGCACGCTGCCACTCGCCACATTCCTGTCTCGTACCAGTGCACTAGTGTTTACTGTTTACGCTCTGTGCACTCAGACCACTCCTGTGGGTCAGGGAGACTGCATGGGAAACACTAGTTTATAGGATCCTCACCATTACGTAAAATCCAGAATACATGACATTTAAAAGCTTTAAAAGTTCAATCTAATCTAGTACTGAGTAACTACAGATTTTTTTTTAAGCAGTGTCCATGAGAACCACATAAATAGGTCTTGTGTCTACAAGACCTCAGTTCCCCTGTGACAGTCTACCATTAATCAAGACAGGAAGTTGAATTTCCTGTCAGGCAGGAAGTGGCCTTATCCCCCACGACCCCTTCCTCCAAACACAGAGCTGTGGTGTGGCCTGACCCCAACACTGTGAATCCTTCGGGTGCTGTGAGCTTACACAGAGCTCAGTTTACTAGACTTAAGCTGAGTGCTTTGTGTGGGCAGTCTGGATGATAAAAACAATGTACTTCCATGTCATTGTCGCCAGGCAACGGAGTCTTTGTCCACAGTCATGCATGTGTGTGCATACAGGTAGAAAAAGGTACAATGGGCATTCACAAGAACAGGTTCAAAACATAACCCAGGCCACACACACTGTTGATTGCTCGATAGATGTAAAAAGAAAGCCCATTATCAGAGCAGAGGGGTGTTACATTTACTCATATATACTTTATTTATTCTGATATGGTTTTCCTTCTGTAAACCTGAGAAGAACAAAACATCACCTCAAGCCTTCTGTCAAACCTAGGCTACGCCAGAGTGTTTCTGTTCAATGTAATGCATAATTAACCACCTCCCAAACTAAGCCTGAACCTTCCCCTGAAAGTTTCTCAGGATTTCATCAGCAGACCTGAGGTATAAGAAGGTGGTATACACATACTCTTTAGGGAGGAGCCGCTCTAAATGCTCCCAGACATGCTCACTCATAGCTTTAAGGGAAGACTTGTACAAATGGATGTGAACCAGCCCTGGAGTAAATCATTTATAAAACAGGACCAAAAATCAAGAACTATATCATCACATTATGTCTATATGTTGGTATAATATACAATAGCGAGCTGGCAGTGATCATGTTGATGTTTTCAGAATGGTCTATTGGGCTGTACTTACCCTGACCTTTAAATTACATCAGCATAAAGGCAGGCACTGAAAGAAATTGTGCCTCCAGCGAGTGAAATATGGCTGATCATATCCAGGGGCAGTGAAAGAGTCACAGTGATCTCTTATTTTGGAAACGCATGTTCTCATTTAATTTATTTAATTAATTTGATAGATTATACACAAATTGATCTGAATCATGCGTCAGATTTATTTAACACCTTTCTAGACACTCAAAGACCTTTACAAGAGTTTATTTAATTCACTCCACATTCACACACTGGTTGTAACCACAACTGCACTGGGGCAGACTGACAGAGATGTGGCAGCCATTCTTAATTTTAATGCTCGGTTTGAGCAGTTAGACATGTATGGTTGCAACATTTTTCTGTGCTATTATTTTGTGTTTGTGAGTGGCTCAGACAAGTTTAAAGATTGGTGGTTTGTCAGTCTGCCCCAGGCATCTTGTAGCTTCAGATCGTGCTTACCACCAGTGTGTGTCCTTTTGTTTGTGTGTTATTGATTGTCTATTAATTTGATACTGTTTGCAATGACCTTGTTTATTGTTTACATCCATCTCTTTTTGTAAAGCCCTCTGAGGCCACTTTGTTGTGATATAGGGCTATACAAATAAAATTGAAATGAATTGAAAGTAAATCATCAGTCATTTTGTCAAGAATGCGCTCAAGGAACCTATCTAGAAAAGCTCTAAATCTGATAGAGTTTTATAATTAAGTGTTTAATTTCTCTGTGTAAAAGCCATCTCCAGAATGTGACCTCAGATGTGTCTGTGTAACATTTGTCCTGTTTACCTTTTATATTGTTCGCAGGCTGAGTGAGAACAGATGAGGTAGTTAAGCCTTAGACAAGTCGGCTCAAATGCACAATGGCACTTCTCTTTTCCACTATTTAGTTGGCTTTTGTCTCTTTAAGTCCAGTGTCTGTTCAGAATCCCTGTATTTCTATCATCTTTACTTTTTCTATAAGTTCCCCTGTGGACACAAACTCATTTTCTGCTTAAAGATAACGACAAGGTCATTTGGAGAAGTGTAATTAATCAAACACCAGGGAGTTAGAACTATGCGGACGACCTTATCTGCCTCCACACAGTTTAGAGAATGATAATGATGGCGATGAGGAAGATCTGTTTACCAGCGTCGAGCTGAGAAAGGCAGGTTCAAAAACAGGACAACTTTTGCAGAAAGCCCTTATTTCTGTTCAAGAAGCTTACGCAGTCTTTATTAATCTTTTCATGATGGTTGCCAGACATTTTTACAATTTAACAGTGCTCAAAATATACACAAGTAAAAATACAGAATCACTCAAGTAAGTGTTTAGGTATTGAATGGAATGTAAAAAGTACTGCTAGCTTTTATATATACCACCGTTACTATGCTAATAACCACTTTGCCATTCATGTCAGGTTGGCTTTTGCACAGGTGGTTGGCAATTTAATTCCTGCTTTAACTAGTTTATTCTCCCATTGTGTCCATGAGCAAGACACTTATACCTTGCTTTTTGTATGAATCTGTGATTGTGGCAGTGGTCGGAACATTTGTATAGTTTGGCCCATGGCAACTGTGGTTAGTAAGATGGCTTACCACCACCAGTGTGACTGTGGAGTGAATAAATAAATAGATATCTGGGCAGGGATCCATGTAGGTCATAACAGATTTTATGAAGGTGAATAATCAGTGCAATCTTTGAGGAACAGAATCCATGAGAAAAGACATCTGTAAGCCCCAGCTAAATTTCCACTTTTGAGTGTTCAGACAGCTTCAGATGTACAGTACAGTGCCTCCCTGTTACTGATACAGCTATGGGAACACTCCTCCAGTCTGTATCGGCCTCTTCAGTCGTTGATAAGATGTGTTATGGCCTCATTAGTACATACTTATTAACCGCTCAGGGATGCTTTTAAGGTCACTTAGCTTACCTCAGCAATCTACAGGCTTATCTCAGTGCTGACAACCACCCGAAGATGAATCGCAGTGCGGCCTCATAAGGTAGATTTGCGGTGAGTCACAACAGGCGGTGTGCTCATAACATTGTTTACGTTCACTTTGAAAGAGCCCGTTGGGTCTTTTAATCAGCCTGCCTCAAAAGCATTTACCCCTGCAATTTCAGGCTCTTATATGGATTTTCAATGGGTGTGGTTTGGAATTGCAGGGGATGGGGTTAACCCTCTTCACTTGAAAGGAAAAAATGTTGTTGTCAGGTCTGGCACATGGCAGACAAAACAATGAAAGGAGCTATTGTGCTAGCTCGAGCTTTCTGCCATGTTATAATGTTTTATTTTGAATATACCTAGAGCTGTTTTTGGTTGATGTATGCATGTCTGAGTAATGTTGTATGCTGAGACACTTACTTCCTCAGGAGCTGAAAACTCTGTATTCACACGTTGACCACTCTCTTAACATTGGCTGTAGAAGATGAGTGGGTGTGGCCAGCAGAGAGACTTCAAGGGACATGCACCTATTTTTCAGCAGAGAGAAAGCAACAGCCCTCCTCACATACGGTAGAATGGTAAAAAACAAACAAAAAAACGCTTAAAATACTTACTTAAAATAGCGGAAAATATGATAAAATCCCAAAAAGTAAAATGTAAATGTTAAGGGCGTGTGTCTTGAGAAAACCTTGTTATAAATGAGAACAACGTAAACATACACAGAGGACAAGAAGGAAGTGAAGCTAAATCCTATATTCTCATTAGCATGTGTCTGAACACACCGACCCCTGGCTACTTGGAAATGGCTGTCAAATAAAGGTTATCAGGGGCTTTCACTCTGAGAGGCATGTCTGTGCAAACAAGCCTGGGTTAAGACCTTAATCCACCAAGCAAAACAACCTGGCTCAGGGAAAAAACAAGAAACCATCAAAAGAAAATAGCTGATATAGAATGTAAAGCCTGTTTACTGAGGCATGCTTACAATTAGGATGATAAATGAATTTATGCTGATGCAAGCAGGGTGGGGGTGGTGGGGGTGGGGTCGCCACATCTAATGAATGAGCAGAAAACAAGGCATTTATATATAAGGAGTCTGGCAGTGGTTTGAAGTTTTTGTCAATTAGGAAAGCCTGCGTATTAATTAAACAGTGTGAGACTTACATATGGAGCAGCGGTGACTGAGTACTTTACAAGGGCCATTTAGTTGAATTGAGCCTAATAGCCTAAATCAAGACCAGGGACTAAACCAGGACTAAATCTAGGACTGAAACAAAACAAAAAATAGGATTTACCCAGGACTAGATCAGCAACTAAATTAGGTCCAAGTCCGAGTCAAGACATGATCACCAGTGATGTGAGTACCACAGTTTGAGAACCAATGTGTTGTTTTGTCCCAGATAAAGAATTTGATGCATATTTGTATGGCTCTGCGATATGACCAAAAGTATATTGCACATTTATAAAAATGATGATGTCATATTGAGTTTTTCTCCTGTGTTCAATGGTAATAGCATTATTAGTAAAATATATATATATAAATATAATAGCATTTACTGTCAATTCATAAAGATGGGTACATGGTCTGCATTTGAGCAAAACAAAGTGTCATAAATAAAGTTATATTATACTGTTATTATTTTTTTATAAGGGTTTAGATTATGTATTGAAGTTTCTGTGTTTTGGTCAATTTGAGAAGCTTAATTAAACAGCATGGTATATGGGCCAGAGGTGTAAGTGGCTCTAGTGGTTTTATTACCCAGGAAGGGGGATGGAGGGGGGGGCGGGCCAGAAAACCTACTGAGTTTGTAATTAGCGGAGTAACACAGGACATCTGCCAGCTGGTGAGGATTGTGGCTGTTTTATCCCTGTCTTCTCCCACGGCAGGTTGTTATCTGTGCCTGAAAGAGGTCTTCTGCTACCTTACTGTGACCCCCCGATGAGTGCTCTGTAGCCACATCTCAAGACAACGGGGGAGCCCTAAACTTTGAGTATTAATCACACAAAAGGATTCCTCACGGACTCAAGGCATGTGGTCTCTATTGGTGACTTAGGTCTGAGATGAAAGACTTCCTCTGTGAGATATTTCAGTATCTACCAAATCTACTCGGGTGGTCAGTTCAGCGAGGGTTAGTAATGTTGTATACTTTCAATTGGAAATCAATCAATATAAAAGGGTTGCTCTTGAATGTTTGGTAAGTATTTGATTATTGGTTTTTTCCCTTTATCTAAACAGCTTCCGAGTTTTACCTCCAAAACTGTATGAGAAAAAAACACAGCTATCTGTGTGACACTGTTCTATAATGTACAGTAGGTTGTTTCACAGTAGGTAGTTCCTTCTCTGGCTCAAGTTTGTGGGCTGTGTGCAAAATAATAACTATGACAGATTACATCATTTCATCATACAACAATAACAGATAGCATTTTTAATTTTTTTGATTTTAACAAACCTCCAGACTACAGCTTTAAGCAAAGCAACCCGACCACCTGAGTAGATTTGGTATCTTCAGTCCAGCTCCTCTGATGGTGAAGTGTCCTTTTGTTTAGCTCGGCCTGGACCACACACAAGAAGACTATCCATAATCACAGTGAGCAACATGTGCACAAGCTCTGACACACTTGCACCACTTAACCACACTCACTCAGACAGCCAATCCCCAACGTGCTGTGAAAATTTCTCACAACAGCCAAGGCTCACAGTCAGCAGTGATGAAACGTGTCTGCATGTGTCAGAGGGGCTGTAGATCTCACAAAAACACACACACACATACACACACAGTGGATGACCAGTGACCACAGTTCACCTCCCATATGGATATCAGTGTTTCCTCTCAATACAGCAAATAACTTTTTTTAAGTTTAGTATAGGGTTTGACTAAATGGGTATTCAAAACCCACAGATGAAACCTTACTGCCTGCTTCGCACACAGAGCTCTACACATTTTAATTTTGGGGATGTCTCAATTTCAAAACTATTGTGAAGAGGATCAAAGTGTACTTAGCATACTGATTTATCTATACGAAGATATCTTTGCTAAAATAGGTGAAGAAAAAAATGTACCTTCACCGATTAGCGGGATATAGTTGCATTTGTAAACCCTCCCACTTACACCAATACTGTCACGTCATTGGATGAACTAGATTGATTGAAAGAGTTAAAACATTTTTCAAAATTTAGAAATCTGATGAGATATTAGCCTTCAGCAGGTGATAAAAACGGTATTTGGTATGAAATGGTATATCGCCTGTATATCGACCACATTAAGTACAATGTAATAAACTGCGTAACAAACTGTAATAACATGTAACTACATTGTATATACAGAATGGTTACGGTTACATGTTATGACAGTTTGTTTCACAGTGTATTACATTGTACTTAATGAGGGAGATACAATGTCGTTAGGGGCTATGTAAAATAAAGTGTTATCAAATTAGCTGAATAACAGTCAGGGAGTGCAGCAGATCCAAACAAAAGCCCCAGAGTGACGAGATTAGCCACAGTCCACTTTTTATTAGGCCAGTAATTATAATTGGCCTATGCCAGTTACTGCTCAATCCTGAGACCCTGTCATCTTAATCTCCACTAATCCTCCTTTGTGTTTGCAGAAATTAGTGGGTGAAGTGGGTCCAATCTAGGTCAATCCTTGAGGTATTATGAAAAACAGTCTGACAGGCACTTTGCGCTTATGTGTGCCCTCTTTATGACAAGTTTGACAGAAGGTTGCAAAGTCGAGAACGCAGGACAGCAATGGTGGGCAATGAGTCAGCCGAATACATATTATAGCCATTTTAATTGGAGATTAGTGAGAGGATTTAGCTGCAGTCTTCACAGAGCCAGTACTGGCAAAACTTAGTGTGGGCCTGTTCACTGTACATGTCTCAACTCACAAGAACACAGAGGCACTCTACACTCAAATTCCACTTTATTAGGTACACGTGCCCAAACGCAAAGGTACATCACATTCAAGATCAAACCGAGTCAGAATGATTGATCTCATTTGAATGTTGTTGGTTGCCTGGTGGACTAATCAGAGGACTTTTTGAAACTGCTGATCTACTGGGATTTTTCGCAGAACTTCTACAAATACTAAACTCTAAAGTTCACAAGCACACAGCAGTTCTGTGGTGAAAATGACCTGGTGATGAGAAATGCCAGGTTTTAAATGATAGAAGGAAAATGGACAGCAGTAACTAAAATAAAAATTTGCTGAAGACCACATCTGTGAATGCACCTGAAGCTCCAAAAACTACACCACAACCACATTGTTAAGTACAACATACCTACTAAAGTGACCAAGCGCTTCTTCGTATTTCCATTTTAGTGAGTGATAATATTGGACAGAAGTGGGGCACAATGTGATATTCAGTTATGAGTCCAAATGGATTTGCCCTCTGACAGAGTGTCAGGTAATAGCACTTGAGTGGATCCTTGGGGCAGACATCATTGAGTCAGAACATGAGCAGAGGGAGTTAAATGGAAAGATCGAGAAATGGAAATCTGATAACGGACAGGGAGCACATCAGGCCATTGGCCGTGTGTAAATGGTCGGTGGGATTATCTGCATATTTCGCATTTCAGGTCAATTTACTTTCCACAGCAAGCAGAATTCTTGTGAGTTCAAAAACCTAGAAAAATCCATCTCGTACAGCTCACTGATTTGTTTAGACACCGTCTGCTGGTTTGATTTGATGGTTTTGATATTGAGTGATTGTAGGTTTGCCAGCATCTAGTCTCTATGCTGTAGGAAACAATACTAAAGCCTCATTTTTGCATTAATGTTGACATTTTATTCCCCTGTGATATTACTGGTTGCCTACATGAATACTTGCCGTTTGTATCCTGAAAGTCTTTTGTCTTTGAATAATGTGCGATACAGAAATGTGTTGAGTGCTGACCCTTAAATGTTATAGGTTAAATACATTTATAGAACATAAAAGTGCACATGTGTTAATTATTCCACAAACCACTAAAGACTTTACAGATGCTTGCTCCAGTGCACCTATAAAGTCATAATCACATGTTATAACTGTGATTACTGGTGTTATCACATCAGTGTAGCACCTTGGCCGTTACCACTAACTACTGTCATACGTGCCCAAGGTGAACTGTCGATTGTGTTCAGTGTTGTGTGTTTTCATATGTTCAAATGTGCAATGCCCTGAACACACATTCATATAATAACCTTGGCCAATGAGTGCTGCAGTGTGATAACACATAGCAGCCTTTGTGCTAATGGCTAATAGTGCAAGGGCAGAGGGGATTCACAGAGATACTGGAGCTTATCGAGTTAATGTGCCTGAACATTTTTTCTTTTATCTGTCTTTTTCTGCTCGGTTCCCACCACTGGCTCGGCTCAAGAGGTTCCCCACCTCTCAGATCCTCATTTCTCACTGTCCTCCCACATCCAACTTATTTTTGTCCCAATGTCTGATATCTAAGAAGATTTCGAAAACCACATTTGAAATATGCGAAATCTGAAAATCAGACTCTATCCAAAATCCCAGTGGTGAGAAGTCTAGCGTCAGAGGATGAAATGAAACCAGTGACATATTTCTAAAATGTTTGACTGCAGTGAAATGACTTATCTTTGTTTTCGTCAAATGCTACAAACTGTAGTATATCTGAACAACCTGCAATGTGCAAAGAATAACACCAATATCTCCAGCACAAAAAAATGTTTGACCAATAGTAGACAGCAACATCAAATCAGAGGCAACTCACACTCAGGCCAGAAAAAGTAACATAATAATTCATTTATGTAACATTACCTTTTCATCAGTTGTTTTTTTTTTATTCATTATCCATTTTCCATTTTAAGAAACCTTCAGACTACAGCTTCAAGGCCCTCTTTCCCCCTATTTCACTAATGGTAGTTAAAAGGTAGGTTCAACAAAGCATTTTCAGCCCCTAAGATGTCAGTGCCTCACCATCGGGATTACTCAAACATGCACAAATAAACCAAAATACTACTCTGGTTATGCTTTTGATAAGGAAACAACATTATATTGTGGTAGGAGGCCCAGATATGTTGAGTTGCCACGAAGAGGATCCCTTTAATATCGACATTACTTAAGATTGTTCTATATCTATATCTATATCTATTTACTTGACCTACATTTCACCTCTTCTTGACTGGAGTCTTGTACAGCCGCAGCACCAGGAGCAGCCTCTACATCTCAGCTCACGCACAGGGAGTCCTCCGTCATGTCTAATCAGCCTCAACCATTTCACTGCCAAAGCATAAAACTGCCCCTCGTTCTCTCCCCCATACACCTCCTATACGTTCATGGTTTACCTTACAAATATGGATTCAAGAGACAGACATATAAAGTTGATTTTGAAAAGGAATGAACATTTTAAGTGTGCTTTTGTGTTTACTCTCCAAGCCTGTTATCTTGGCCGGGCACATCTGCAGGCTGATTCAGTAGTTGGCCATAGTCCAGTCTAAATTAGCCCCTCTGCAGATAGCTTGAATAGTGAAAATGTGTATCAGGCTGTGCAGTCAAAGCAGCTATAGTGTTTCGTATAAATAGCTAGTTGGCTTATGTACAGGTTTATACCCAATTGTTTCTATAATCAATAGTACATAATCAATAGGAAATCTATCTTCTAAAACAGTGGTTCTCAGACTCTGGTACCGATCTTGAGTCAAATGTGTTTCTGTTTTAGTCCCGATTTAGATACAGTTTAGACCTGGTTTAGTCTGGTGTTGTACATGCATGACCTACTAATCTAAACCACTAGTCAACTTCTTTCATTTTATACATTTACAAGAATGTATGACCTTATGACCTAGTGAATGAGCTGACTGATTCAATTACTTTTTACATTTTTAAAATCTGTACCAGGACCCCTTGTCACTATCTTATTCCACTAAAGATGAGTCAATACCGCTGACGTACTTCTGTTTTCTCAGACGGGTCATGCACTCTCTGTTCTATGTTTCAGCACAGACATAAATAAACAGTTTCAACCAGGTCTACGCTGACATTCTTTAATTACATCAAAGCCATAGAGCAGGTTTGATATGGTATAGCTGTGTGAATCACGTGGGTTATCCGACCGTATGCCCCAGAGGCCCCGACGTTCTCTGTGAAGTGATGCTGACATGCTGAATGACCTAGAAAGGTGTTTAGTGTTACTGTTGACACACGTACTGTCTTCTGGGAGTTTTTCACTGTCTATATAAACACTGTGCAACATTAACATATATTTGAGTCAGGATGGGGTCTGACGGGCTGGACAACATTAGCGGAAAAATATACATGACAACAGTTGGATAAATACGGTCTTCATTGGTCAGGCTATATCAAATTCTACTTTAAACTAAACCAGAACTAATGCAGGTCTACTCAACAATACAATATATATAATAGAGTTAAATTATTGGCTGCTACTCTACCCAGCTCTGGTCCCAAACCCAGATAAAATGAAAATGTTGTGTCCGGGGGAATCTAGTGAAAAAAAAAAAAAAAAAAACCATTCCAA
>JAVQKC010204962.1:0-10560 GCA_036025475.1 Philypnodon macrostomus | reverse complement strand
AATAAAAATAAAAATAAAAATAAAAATAAAAATAAAAATAAAAATAAAAATAAAAATAAAAATAAAAATAAAAATAAAAATAAAAATAAAAATATGTTTAATTTTTTAATGCTAAGGCTCCACTCCACTTCAAATTTTGAATCACTTCTAATGTGCTTACTTCTAGGGCCTACTTCTAAAATTTGACCCTGTGCAAAAAAAATCCATGTAATTGTGCTTTCTAATCTCAATATGTTCAGTAAGAATATTGTATTGCATATTTAATACATTTGGATATGTTATTAATATTTCTGTATTTAGACCTAGTTTAATCCTGGTTTGGTCTCTGTTTTTGTCCCTGCTTTGAGAATATACATTTTTCTGCAATACCGCCTGTTTTCTTCCTATAGGTTTAGACCTGGTTTGGTCAAAAAGCCAATTATTTATGCTCTTCACCAGATTGTACCTGCTTATAATCTATTTGTTTGTTTGTACAACCCAGATTCATCCAAAAACAAGGCTTCTTTCTTCTTCTGATGTTTACAAATAGTGTCTGACACCGCCTTTAACCCAGATTATTTGTTTACAACTGTTTTCAAATTGTGGTTACTTCTTTTTACTTGTTTGTATAACTCAAATTCATCCAAAAACAAAACTTTTTTGTTCATAAATAGTGTGTCTGATCTTTACAGATATTGCCTACACCATCCTTAATCTAGAATATACTATATAACTGTTTACAAACTGGGCCTATATTGTACAACTCAAAAACAACACCTTCTTTATCTTGTTTGTTTATAAATAGTGTATCTAAGCTTTACAAATTATTTCTACAACAACCTGATGGGGAGAAAATCTCCAGCCAAAAAGACAATTATTTATATTGTTCTTCAACAGATCTCAGACATCTCGTCAACATTGATTGATCTACTTTGTACAACTCAGATTCATCTCAAAACAAGGCTTTCTTCTTCTGTTGTTTACAAATAGTGTCTGACACCGCCTTTCATCCAGAATATTTGTTTACAACCGTTTTTAAATGGACTTTCAAAACATGTTTGTATAACTAATATAAAATAAACAACAATAATAAATAAACAGTTTATAAATAGTGTGTCTGATCTTTACAGATACTGCCTACACCCTTTTGTCAAGCCAGAGCTAAGGGAACATAAAAGGTGTTTGGGGGGGGGCTTGTTCCCTCATCATCGAGAAGGAACTAAAAGTAACAGAACATGTTTTAAATATATGAATTTGTTAAATAAGTGATGCCAGAGCGTTGGAAATTTGCCGTTGCATCAGTTTAAGTCATTAGTAGGACTGGAATTATTTTCTGGTTAAAAATAAATTAACCAAAATTATAGACATGCCACAAGAGGTGGGGAATCCAGTGAGGGGAACAGGGGGATCCAGGTAAAAAAGATTCAGCTCCCAAATTGGGAGATAATAAGTTCCCCCTTGTCCAGTGGGGGATTAGTAGTGATTTGGGGGCTCAAGGCGAACATGGGCAGGGGGTTAAGTTGCTGGTCCACAGCAATCCAAATGATTAACCACACCGAGAAAAGAGGCGTATTGTCTGTAGAATGCTTTTTTACAATTAGGTTTAAAAATGACCAAGACATATTAATTTTAGGCTTCATTTATGGGGTCCTGGAAGCTTGGGGCCCTAAGCAGCTGCCTCCTTTTGCCTATTGGTAGCGCCACCTCTGCCCTGGTTCCCACTCAAATCAAGCTCTGCATAGACCATCTTTAATCCAGACCATTCATTTACAACTGTTTTCAACTTCTTTTTTCCTTGTTTGAGTAACTCAAAAACTGGACTTTGGTTTATTCAGTGTTTCAGAGCTTTAAGGGGTGTTTTTTTTCAGGGGTGCTTCTGCTGGACCGTGATGCACTAATCTTCTTTGGCTCGGAGTAATCTTCCAATTGAAGCTAATGATGTCAAAACAGCATGACGAAACGCACAAGACCATCACTTTTAATGGGCCTGGTCGGAGTCAGTCGTGTCAAATTGATCAAGTCCTTCCAAGAATTGTATACTAATATTCCTTCATCGTTCGTCTCTTTTTGGACACTAGCAAAGTCCACAATAGTTTGAAGTCTGCATGTTCTCTCTGTGTTACCACAAGTTCTACCCAGCGCCCACCGATCAAAGACTGGTTAAATGGTTTATTTATTATGAACTTTCTCAGTGTATGTCTCTTGGTGACTAACCAGGCGTTGTCCAGGGTGAACCCCGCCTAAGGCCCATAGTTACTAGGAGAGGCCTCAGTCCCAGTCATAAAGCTAAAGAAAAATGTATGATTTTAAATGTTTTGAGTTGTCCTCAGAGGAGATCTTGTAGGTTTATTGGTGGTGGATAGGGAATACAAAATGAGAACGGTACCATGACATATGTTAAGACAGTCTTTGTTTATCGAATGTGCTCGAAAATGGTATATAGGATTCTTTAGTCTGACCAACTTTAGTTTGGTCTTACCTTTAAACCCTGACATAAAAAATGCCCCAAAAATGTAAATTGAAATAAATAAAAACTGCTAATATTCTAGAGGCCCCAACAATCTGGCTTTGGTCTAGAGTCCACCACATATACTGACTAAACCCCAAAACAAAAGGTGATCCAATTATCTCTGTGCTGTTGTACAGGGTCCTAGAAAAAACAAACATGGAACTGAACACAAAGCGTGGATTATTATAAATTGAATGTATTGAATTAAATGCTTTTAGGCAGTTGTTGTATCGTGTAAGTTTATATTGGGTCTATATATGTTGATTAAGACGTTTCTTTTCTTAACCTGATCTGTATTTATACAAACCATATGCAGATAAATGTTGGCAAACAGTAACATTATGGTGGGCCCAAATTCAAAACTGCATTAGACACCTATACACATTAGCGGTGACACAATGCATTCAGAACGTCAGCATTTTTTACAGTAACATGTTTTCACATTTACACAACAGATCATTTTTTTAAGAATCATCTTTTGTCCATCCTCTGCGTTTGTCGTCTTCCTCTCTCCCTCACTCCTGTCCTTCCTCTCCTCCTCCTCGTCCTCAGTGCTCGTGCTCGTGTATACCGTGTGAACAGAGCCTCTCTCTCTCTTTCTCTCTCTCTCTCTCTCTCTCTCTCTCTCTCTTTCTCTCTCGCTCTCCGTTTTTGGACGGGAGCCTGTTTGTGGAATGATCGCACCCCCCCTCCCTTCTCTCTTTTTAATTTATGCGCATATTAATTGCTCCCCATTGTGGTTTCCACCGTGGGACACGACATGCAAATGACGCCGAGCATTAGTGCCTGTGCGTGCGTAAGGGACGCGTGCGAAGCGGTGTTGGTGCGCTGTGAATGCGCGTGGGATCCGAGTCTTTCACCCTCCAGGGCCGTAATCCAGTGGAACTAGAGACATGAAACAGGGACACGTGACTGTTTATTATTTACAGGAATATACAGAAAATATGATAAACATTACACAAATCAGATTGACCTGCGGGAATTCTAGATTATTATTGAGTTAGCAAAATATATATTAAAAAAAATAATTTGTGAGAGATATATTAATAATAGCCTGCTTGCTAAACGCCATTAATCAGCATCATTTCATTGCTGGTAATTAGCAATTAACCAATCGGCAATAAATCAATAGTCAATATAGACCTAATCACGAGAATGAAATATTGGAACATAATATATATATATAATATTGAATTATTTCTTATTTATAAAAAGGGCCCACGTGGTTACAATTTTTTTAGACTATTTTGGGGGTTTAAATAAAATAACGAAATCCCAATATATGAACAAAAAGCAGACTAGATATAGCATTTCTGCACCAAAAATAATAATAATATATATATATAAAATGAGTCATAAACAGTTGTGTGTAAAGGAATTCCTCTCATCCCGGCATTCATTTACTCTGGTTTATACTCAACAAATATTGTCACTGACTCTTGAGCCACATGGCAGTCTATAACAGGCCTATACACACTCGTGTGCCACTTGTGTGAAGGTTTCCTTTTATATTTGACTCACAAAATAAGTGGTCCATATTTTTTTAGTTAAATCCCGCTACAGCCTTGTCATTTCACTTTCACCTGAATATTGTCGTTTAGCTCGACACTTTTTATTTATTTATTTATTATTTTTATTGGGATACCTTCCGTTCCATTCTGTCCGGCAGCACCAAATAGTTGGTCTTTTAAAGAGGTCAAGGCCACTCAAAACCTATTTTTGGGTGATGTTCCATACGATCTCCTCTTCAACAGTGCGTATGTTTGCAAACGTTACAGTGGTAAAATAATTATGGGCTGAACAGACGTCAAGGCAGACCTGTTACGGGTTCTTCTTCTCACGTGCATTGTGGTGGCAAATGCACAAAGATATGGTTGATTTGGATGAGCTTATTGAACAAACGGACCTCTTCATGAAAACATTCGCTACATGTCGTGCTGCTGGACAAGACTCGCAGTAAAAATAGTGGTAGAAGCTAAACTTATAGGGGTCCTCTGTGGCTTTTCAAACGGCGTAGGCTGTGGGAATTTATAGAGACGGGCAGCCTATAGAAGCAGTAATAGTGTTGAAGCCTATTGAAGCATTTATACGTGATTTCTGAAGCTTTTTACGATGATGATATTGTTGCGTAAAAATCAATTTAATCTACTGCGTAATCGTGGCGCGTAAAAATCAAATAATTAAAAAAAAAGTATAAAAAGACATATTTTTTACGTAATATGCTATATGTAAAATACGGTATATATGTGTGTTTTCTTTTTGAAATAATAAACATAATAGGCTTAATAAAAATAACGCAAAAATAATTTTCTTAAAGTCATTCACGTTGGAATCTCCCTCTCCTGCCTACACACTCTTCATTCATTCCTCCACTCACTGCTCCTCACGCGGCCTGCTCCCGGTGGACCCCCACTGCGCATGTGCGACTCACCTACGTCTATTCCAGCTCTTAAAAGGATAATTTTAGGGCTAAATGAGTCAAATATGTGACGTGGAAGTCCCTTAGCATTTGGGTACGCAATAATTATTATTACTATAGGCCTGTTGTTCGTCTATTGTGCGTAAAAGTGGTTCTCCAACACCTGACTTAATTTTTTTTTAAAGCTGGTAAAAAACTACAGCGCGACCACTGGAACTAAATGACAACACCTGTATGTCCATTATTGTGGGCGTGAAATGACCCTGCCTTCTGTAATCACGACGGTTAACACAACAGCCTGGTTTGGGTCACCATTCACCGTATAACCCACTCAATGAGATCATCAGGCTCAGCAGGAAAAATCATTGGACAACAACAGGAACCACTGTCTTTCACACATCTCCAACAGAAGAGTCAGATCTAAAGCTCTGCAGATAGCTGACAGCTCGCACACACTCTACAGCCCACTCCCCTCAGGTCACAGGTACAGGCCAATACCTCAATTACGCTCATAGCGATTGAATTCTGACATTTTAGATCTTTTATTGGTATTTATTGTGTATTTATTATTATATTTGCGTCCTTTATAACGTGCAGGCCCATATCGGCGTATTGTGACTTGAATCTCGCCACACGGGCCAGCTTCCACTTCCCACGCGCATCACCCGTGGCCTCTTGGACCACTTTCTGATAGATGCTGACCACTGCGCCACCCCACCAGAGCTGCAGTTTTGGTGACGCTCACAATTTCATCAGATCGGTGTTGTCCTTCCTTCAAGATCCTTCTTCATCTTCCACACCTTTGAGGACAAAAGGTTCATTTTTGCCGCCAAAAGATATGATCAATATGGCATTCTCAAATATTTAGCGCAAATGATCCAGTCTGCACCAACTAGGAGGCAAACGGCTGCATTTTGTTCCATATCTGTCCATATCATTTCACTCTGGGGTGGCACAGTGGAAAACGTCAGTGAAAAACAACAGTGGAATATTTTATTTTTATGTGTGTATATTATTATTCTTTGTGTCGTCTCCGAGCAGGAAAAGCGGTA
Organism: Philypnodon macrostomus; assembly: GCA_036025475.1. Lineage (NCBI taxonomy): Eukaryota > Metazoa > Chordata > Actinopteri > Gobiiformes > Eleotridae > Philypnodon > Philypnodon macrostomus. Next base: position 4,601 of record JAVQKC010204962.1, on the reverse strand, counting down.
ATTGGAGTGAGGCGCACGGTGTAAAAGACGCCCAGGTCCAATCAGAGCTCATTACCGTCATTATAGACAGAACAGCCCCGACATCTACGAGGGGAAAATAACTGTACAATATTAATTTTTCCGTTTGGATTTGTATATATTGAAACCCAATCTGCTCCTATAGGTGCCATTTTGGGGCCTGCGACGTGCGTGAGAGAACCCGTCTGCCGCGTTCAAAGTCAGGCGCGCTCCCTTCAGTTGTCTCCCTCCAGGCGCGGACATGCATTTCTGCCTCATTAGCATTTATGCAAAATGACTTTCTAATTGCACGCGTAATGACTGTGGCGTGGGAGATTTTTCACTCCGCCATGTTGTTTTGTTTCTCCGCGCTTTACCGGGGACTTCTTTCTTCCTTTCCTTTTTTTTTTTTTTGCGGGAAAAAACAAAAGATGGTGTGTGATTTCGAGGCGGAATGGAATTCGAAAGCTTTCTGTTAATTTGAGAGAGGGGGGGCAACAGAGAGGACATGAGGCCGGGGTTATGTGTGTGCCAGCCAGCAAGACAAAAGACCCCTTTTCCCGTGGCGGATGGAGGAAAGAACAGGCGAGGAAAGGCAGAGAGGGGCCGAAGCACGAAGGTGAGTGTGATGTGTGCACGCCCGTGGCTCCGTCCGTGGCACGAATCTGAGGAGGGACGTAACGAGCATCTTTGGAATGACCTTCTCCGAAAAGTAAAAACAGATAAGGGATTATGTTATCTAAATGCATTGTGCTAGAAATGGGGTTGGATTTTTTATTTTTTAAAATATTTTTTGGGTCAGATGCCCCCCCCCCCCCAAAAAAAAAAATAAAAAAATAAAAAATAAATATAAATAAATAAATAAATAAAAAATATACAAAAAAAATATAAAAAAATACAAAAATCCTCCTTACAATTAAGACTCTAATGGGGGAAATGCTTCTAAGACAATCTTTGAAACCAGGCTAAAGACCTATTGAAATGGACATTCATTTATCCACATCTATTCTGCATAGGGCCTCTTGTACATGGTCCCAAAATGGAAAGACTGGTGGATACCAAAGTTTGACTGTAAATAAAGAATATCATGACTTATTGTTCTAGTCTATATTGAAGCTGGTGTATAGACATCTTCATTTGAAAAGATCCCTAAAAATGAAAGGCATCCAAAGACTCAAAATGTCTTCCAATCCAGAAGTAGATATAAAATGAATGGATATTGTCCTGCACCTAAGGCCCACAGTTGTTGCTGCTGCAGGGTTAGGCTCCAGTTATGTGCAAGTATACCTGGTGTCGGAAGAGGATGAATAAATAAGCTGAGAACTTGAAACTTAAAAACAGATATATCTGTTTTACAAAATGCGGTCACTTCCCTTGGCATGAGGCGGAGGGGCTGTCGGAGCAATGTCAAATAATACATAAATAAATAAATATAGTTCCATCTTACACATCAGTTGCATCATCCCATTAGGACACGCTCTGTTGAAGAGGAAGTAGGTGTTTTTGGGTCAATTGATTTGAACTGTGACTATAGTAAAACTGTCACTTTATACAGATATGATTCAAATGCAAGCCACGGTCTGTATGTGTAATTTTTGATTTATTGTGCTTCCGTCTGTCCTATAGATGCTGTGAATGTTCGTTTGTGGTGGTCTGTATGTTCTGTTTCTGTGTGTATTTCTGAACAAAACATAAAACAATAAAAAATCAAGTTACAAAAATTCAATAAAATGTCCATTTTGATTGTGCACTCATAAAAATGTAATTGTAATGTGAAGTTATGAGAATGGGCTTAATCTGGGAAGATGGTTGAATCGTGATACAGTGCACTCCTTTATGCTCTGCATCTGTCATTTTTACTGTAAAAAGTAAACATAATTTATTTTTTAAAGTATTCAGTTTTATGATGAACACTGGATGGATTAGATGTACACTAAATTTGTAAATAAAAAAAAATATTACAAAAAAATACAAAATCAAATCAAAATTATCTTAATTTTAATAAAATTGTGATGTATTTTTACCATCCCTAAGTCATCATCATAAATTCATAATAAAAGGCAAAACATACAAACACCATTTAACCAAAAATACCATTTCAAACCCAAATTTTCTCAAATACATAAAAGTAAATGGTGGCTACTAAAAATCTGTAACGTACAAATACTAGCCACAGTGGCCAGTGAACAGCTAAACCCTGATAATAACATACAGACTTCTAATGGACAGTCTGTACGTCCCACTTTAGAGCTGGGACTGACAATATTCAGGTGCAAATCCCAAAATAAAACTATATACGGATGATAAAGACAGATAAAGAAATGGATGAAGACCAGTTAAATCAATAAGGAATGTAAAAAAAAACTCAGTGAGGTCTGAGTCCACTAACATTTTATTGGTTGATGATGTCATGACCTCCGATGAGAGGCAGGGGACACAAGAAATATCCCTCAAAAATTCCCAAAATGTTTATTCTGATCTTTTTTTAATATCAGTGACCAGAGTACATTTGACAGCTATCTCCATCTAACCACACCACAAATGAAGTTCCATTATTCTTCCTCTTCCAACACCAGGTACTTGCACATAATGGAGCCTATCCCAGCAACTATGGGCCTTAGGTGGGGTACACCCTGGAAAGTGGTCAGTTACAGTGCTGACATAAAGACAGACTACATTTACTATTACTATTACTATTTCTCCTATAGGTGCTTTAAGATAACTAACAGTGTGATCAGAGTGTGATGATGTCATACCCTCAGATGGGGGTATGACATCATCACACAAAAACAAAAAGTTGAATGTGATCATTTTTATAAGTGACCAGGTCCTTTACCCCCCTGTATCTGTCTAACCACACACAACCCTAACCCCCCATTAAAATGCAGTGTATAGGGCTATAGAATGTTGTGAGTCAGAATTCCAAATCACAATTCCACAGCTTGCCCTCCGTGTACAGAGCTACGGTAGCCCAGCAGGGACATGCCCTTGTCAATAAACAAACCCAATGACATTGCCTACATGTAGAGAGTGGTTGTCATTTGTCAAAACCATCATATTTTGTGGCTAATTCTAATTTCTCCATTGAAAATGTATTACGGTCTTGCCCCCATTCCGGAATTTACAACTTCCTGTTTACAGATTTTGAATGGCTCTATACACCCTGAATGTCTCACTACATAAACCATATGTATCTGTGGCATTGACGATGTGTAAAAATGAAGGGTGGGGATGTGAAGTGGCTGCTATAACCGAATGATGAATATACTTATTTTTAACCATAGCTCTGTAGATTGACAACTACCTGGCAATAGGCCCGTGGCACTACAGAGAATAAAAATACATTGAAAAGAGGCACATAACTATAAAACTAAAGCTAGGCTAGGCAGTATCTTGGACGATCAAATCTATTACATCGATTCAAAAGTGGTGACCTTAACCAAATATACCGATATTCTGCTTTTACAATGTTCTTATGTTGTTTCAACCTGAAGAGACTCAAAATAAATGAATGAGCATCGACACTGGTGCTGGTGGATTTTCAGAGATGAGGAGGTAAATATGATATGGAAGAGGTGATGGGGTGGAGGAGGGCTTGAGCGATAATAGGCTGTGTGGGTGATGGGAGATGAGGAGGAGTCTTTTAAACCCTTGTGGTGATTGTCAAATAGACCTGCTCAATGTGGTACAGCTGCACGTGTGCTCAAAATACTTTTGTTGTACTTGTTCGTCACATAAAAATAAATTAAATTAAGTAAATTCCACGGCAAACAAATTATATTTTTCTCTTTGTAAAATCTCAAAACGGGTCAATTTGACCCATAGGCAACACAAGGGCTAGGCAGCAGGTGTAGGTGATCAGCCGGGAGTCGTCTTCAGGCTGAACACTTCTACCTCAAACATATACCCACATTCATTCAGGCATGTTTGAGTAATTAATCATGTTGAGCTATAGTCCTGAAAACAGACAGACCCTATAAGTGATGTCATAATTAGGGGCTAAACCACTAAGTGTTCCTGTCTGCTCCTGCAGTGTCAACAAACACACCGTAAGAATCCTTGTTGCCACCATTCAACAAAATATCTGATTCAAGGTCAAGGCTTTGTTTATATCCCAGAAGTTTAAGTTTTTGGAAACCATGGTCAGACCTTTTCTCATTGAGTCCAAGTCAGAGCTCCACAAAACAGCTTGTATTAGACAAACATTGTGTATTTGAAGATGCAAAATGTAAAATAGTAACCTAAAGGTATCTGAAATAGACTGTGAAATGTGTTAGGTAGTTTAGTTAATTGTTAGTTTAGTAACACTGCTTCAAAGCACTTCAACAGGCAGCATTAACACCAACTTACTGACGGACACAAATATTGAGAAAAGCTATGTGTTGACTTGGGTTGATTCAATTTCGTGAGTGATCCGTGGAAATGAGCTGCCTTGGTGGAGGTCTGTGTGCTCCGAGTGCTTTCTAGGTTTAATATTAATCTGTGTATTAATGTAATTGGCATTTCTTTCTTATTTTATTTTATTTTATTTTATTTTATTTTATTTTATTTTATTTTATTTTATTTTATTTTATTTTATTTTATTTTATTTTATTTTATTTTAT
>JAVQKC010204959.1:0-16819 GCA_036025475.1 Philypnodon macrostomus | reverse complement strand
GTGATGTTTCCACTGGTCGGCCCCACCCCGTTGTTCCAGCAGACTGGCGCCGTCACGTTTTCGACTCAGTTCACTCTCTCTCGCACCCGGGAGTGCGTGCATCTGTGAAGCTGGTCAGCTCCCATTTCATGTGGCCCGGTTTGCGCAGGGATGTTAAAGGGTGGGCGGTATCTTGTGTCAGCGTGCTAAGGTGCATTGGCACACAAAGACTCCTTTTCCGATTCCAGCCAGGCGTTTTTTGACCATGTGCATGTGGATCTGGTGGGTCTCCTGCCGCCGTCAAAGGGGTTCACATATCTGCTCACTATGGGGGATTGGACCACTAGGTGGCCCGAGGTGATTCCTCTGTCCTCTATTGCGTCCTCTGATGTTGCCGCCGCGTTCCTCTCGGCTTCAGTGGCCCGTTTTGGCGTGCCATCAGACATTACTTCTGACAGAGGCCCCCAGTTTATTTCGGAGCTTTGGTCAGGGATGGCGCGTTCCTTGGGGGTGCAGGTGCACCGCACAACTGTCACTTAAGGCAGCTATGCGCGGCCCGCTTGCAGGTGACGGTTGGGTTGACCTTTTGCCGTGGGTCCTGCTAGGGTTGTGTTCTGCTCCTAAAGAAGACCTTGACGCTTCCACTGTGGAGTTGGTGTTTGGTCAGCCAGGGCAGTTTTTGCTGGAAACTGCGGTTGACCCCTTTTTGGCCCGGGGTGTTTTGGCCCTAGGTCCTGTGCACCACTGTTTTCCGCGGTCGGTCATGCCTACGGCGCCTCAGACTGCCCGTTCTGTCCATGTGCGTCACGATTCCCACCGCTCACCTCTCCAGCCTCCGTACGATGGTCCTCTCTGTGTGCTAGAAAGGGATCCAAAGGGTTTTGGATATGGGTGGGCGCAGGGAGTTGGTCACGTTTGATCGCCTTAAGCCCGCATACATATTGGTGGACGAGGATGTTGTGCCAGCTCAGGTTCCCCGCCGTGGCCGTCCTCCTTCCAGACCCCCGGGTCTGCCATCTCATACTGACTCTGTGTGTCAGTTGTGTATTTTACTCTATTCTTCATTGTTGTTTTGGCTTTGGAGGAATAAAGTTACGACTCACTTGCAGCTAGCGTGTCTCCCTCCTTCACGCCATAATGTATCAATTTAAGGCCCTCTTTCCCCCAATTTAACACAATTTAATTGTAGACCCTGTGGACCCTTCTTCAGATTTTGAGCCAATCTTGGCCAGGATGTACTTGGCTGAAGGATTAGCCTATTATGAATGTTTTAGAAAACCTGTGACAGAGGGAGAAACAAACTACACAGAAAGCCCCTGCTACCAAGCCCTCACTACTACAGTTAATGCACACAATGGATATTCCAGTTTTCATTATTTGACAGATAATGTATAACAATAAACATATTTAGAAAATCTATTTCAGAAAACTGTTTCAGCAAAGGATGATTATTATATTGACGAAACGACGATATTATGGAATCACGTCAGTATTCGTCCGCATCCGCAGATCCTTGCTGTGAACGTGATAACTCAAAAAACGAATTGCCAGATCAGTTCCAACATTTGCACACAGGTACATACCATAAAAACGCCGAACTGTATAAATGTGGGTACTTCTTTGATAAATATTAATTAATTAATTAATTAATTAATTACGGGCCAAAACTGTGAACGCAATAACTCAAAAAGTCTTTGCTGGATCTTTTTCAACTGTTGCACATAGGTACATATCATGAAGATGCAGAACTGGATTGAGTTTGGTACATTTTCCATTAATGATAATTAAATAATTCACAAATTAATGTTTTGATGCACTTTTATTGAGCTAATAATCCACGGTGATCCGTCGTGATTCCATAATATCATCGTTTCGCCGACATACACCTTGCTGTATTTGCCACAAAAGTCTTCTTGTGCTCTTACTATGGGTGATTTTCACCAATGTTATCTTAAAAATATTCCACTTAACTGTTCCCTTGTGTGCTTGTTTTCTCAGAATCACCTCGAAGCACAAGGCAGACAGTCAGAAGGCGTCCAGCACCAGCCCCACCGCGTGGCACAACGGGGAGCAGAGCCGTAATGGCCGACCCAGTCGACTCAACCATGCAGAGGCTGAAAAGGCCCATGATGTATGTAAACTCCTCTATTTTACCCCAAAACCCTCCTCCCACTATCTCCAATGGTATCAGCACAGGCTTCAGATGACTTGTGTCTGTGTCTCATGACTTTTAACACTGACTTTTTCTTTCTTGTTCTTTCATTAGTTTCCTTAGCTCGTAGATCAGTTTATTTTATAGGATTATATTTCAGACATGTGTCCTGCGTACAACTTGCCGACCCTGCTGTTTTGTTTCTGGCTCTCTTTGAATCCTCTACCATCGTGTTATTATTTTTTCTTTTTTTGGTGTTGTTTACCAGTAACCAGGGAGGGAGCAAAAGAGTACAAAGTTGTAGTGTTACCATTCAGCACACACTGCTGTGAGTCAGAGCGCAGCATTAGCATACACCACATCTCAGAAATGGAAATAGCCCAGACACCGTCTTTCCACCCGAATGAGCAAAAAGATGTGTTGTTTCTTCCAATTTGGCCACCTGCTAAGGCGTGAGACAAGTAAGTGCGAGTAGAGGCAGGTGTGGGTGTCGCTCAGGTCTTTGTCTGTCAGAAACTATCAAAGGAATATGATCATCCTCCAGATAACATATTCATTTGCGCAACATTACAAGGTCCTGATCAAACATCTGCTTTAAAGACACAATGTCTATCATTTTCTCTTGAACTGAAAATTCTTATTACATGTTATCAAGTGACACTAAGCTTAGCATTCCAGGTATCAGCCTGTGTGTGATGTCCATGTAATTATGCCTTGTGTTATAAATCACACACAACTTGTCTACTTTATATTGGCTCCTGGATTATAACCCAGTCCATTATTACTGCTGTGATGGGTTTGAAATCACTTCACTTTTTATTATGGAAAAAGATTATTAAAGTTACACTAGTGTGACCATTATCTTAAAAGATAAACATTACTAGACAAAACAATATATATAATACATCTTATGATGAATAAACACCCAAATGGGCTACAGATGTTTATTCAAAACAAACACGCTGCTGTCTGCTATTTCCCACAACAGCCTGCATGTGTCTGTAAGAGAGCTCTATTTCTTTGTCTCTTTCTGCCTGTTCTTTTCATTTGAAGTGGTATTTGCCCAATGAATAAATGCCCAAACTCTTTCTGTCTTGTTTATATAAAAAGCACTCAAATACTTTGGAACTGGACCAAGTAGGTTAAAGTGGGTATGTCTTCTTGTCAATACAGTTGTCTTTCTTTCAAGAACATGTTGTGTTCAGTGATAGATCCTATTTTTCTCCAGTCATCAAAGTGCTTCAGGAGTGAAGTTAACTCCTCTAATAATTTACTGTGTTGATGTGCATGTCGCCACCCCGGGTGGCGCTCTTTCTGTTCCCAACAAGTAGTACTAGAATCTGTCTGGGACAGTAGGAGGACAGTGTATTTTAGACAAGCAATGAACTCATGAAAAATATCCATAGACATTAAAATTGTGGACCATGAAATTATTTTCTCAGAAAGTTTAAAGAAGTATAAAATGATTAGTGCTTACCAGGACTTGGTTATTGAGACAGTTGATATTAAGCTATTTCTGTTTAGGAGAAGTTACCACTGCATGGTTGCAACTGCTTAATGTAACACAAGGTTACAGTCCCAGTCAAAAACAATTTTTTAAATGAATGTTTTCAGTGTGTAGCCTACTCGCCGTTATGATCGAATCTTTGGTTTATGAATGATGTTGTTGGGTTAAATCCCTGTTGTTGTGCTACTCTTAACACCATTGTACAAGACTCATTTACAAATGCACTTATAAACTATTTTACCTTAAAGGGACCCAATCCATTTTGTACTCCTACTGACGATTTGACACCACAAACAGCCCAGCAGTAAATAAATACATTGGTTTATAAATCGGGTTTTGGTGGCCGACGACCCAGATAAAATGTGATGTGTTGACTAGCTGTCCATGTTAGCGGTTAGTAGACCCCTCCAGAACCTCTTCTAACCCTCACCTCTCATCTGTGTCATGTGTGTCTGTCTGAGCTTTGTTAGATTTGATTTCGTTCTTTTCGTCATATCTTCCGGCTCTGCATGCCTCCTCCTTCTATGTTCTCCTCCAACTCCTCTTCACTCTGTAAACCAGTATAATAATAACTAATAATCTTGTCCACTCCTTCATCCCTTCCTGTTGATACAAATATGGCTGCATTTGTACAAGCGAAAAAGACAAAGCAACTCATGTAGTGATGTTAGACTCATCTACTTCAGGTTTTTGGTTTGCCATATGATTTTTTGTTTCTACCCTTTCTTTTTGGTTGCTTTATTCTCCTTAGGATTCAAATCTGTAGCTTTGATACTAAAAGAGGTCATTGTCTTTTTCCCATTTCGCTGCGGAGAACATTCCTTTCTTCTTTTTTCTTTTTTATTTCCTTGTTTCTTCCTGTGTTTATGTTGATATTGCATACGTGTCACTGATTGAAATGGAAGGTAGGTAATGCTTTGCCTACGCACGTGATCTATATGCAGATGAGAATGTGACAAGCACCCTAGCCTGAGTGACGTCAATGTTTCTCTCTTTCTCTATCTCTATCTCTTTCAATGATCAAATTAATTTACATCATCAGTTATGATTTGACTCTTCAGAGATTGGAGTACGTAGAGCTCTGGTTGTCCTCTTCCTATTTAACTTTATTCTGAAGTCCCGCTTATCTTCCAGGTCCATTACCATTTATTATTTCTCTTTTTGTTTGAATGCATTCCTGTTTGTCCAGCATCTCTCTGTTTGTGTATTATTGCATTATTTTATTATTTTAACAATAAGTTCCATAAATCAGTGTTTATAATTGATTCTTCCTCTAGAAGTTCTTAGTTGTCTTCTCTTTAGTAGACAGTTTGTATTTGTATAATTGATGGTGCTATTGCTTCAGCCCTTAGATCACAGAGTAGTGCCAACAGCACATCATAAAGCATAGACCAGCCAAGAGGCTGGCTTCATGCAGTAAAGTCTATATCACCCGACTGTTATCAAGTGTGCATTCATTACTGAGTGTTAAGGGTTAAATGCAGAAGTGACAGTCCTGAATGAGAAAAGCACCAAGACTGAGTACAGGGGAATCTGCCCTTTGATGACATTGTCATCATATAATATACAGTATATAATGGTAAAAAAAATAAAATCAAATGCCATAAGAAGTAAATTGGTAATTTATACCTTTAGCTAATACCATGTTAAAAGAAACAATAGTTACACCTGTGTGCCCATAGATGACATACAGTATAATAATAATAATTCATCAATTTTATATAGTGCAGTATGATTGTATTAACCGTGGGTTAAAAACACCAGCCGCTCTGTGATGTTTAGGGGGTCATAGGCCCTGAGGATGGCTCTGTGTGAGGTACTCCCCACATTGTGCTTCTCCTCTTTATTTTTCAGTTCTGTTCCATTGGTTTTCATGCATTGTCTCATGAGTCACTGGCAGGGAAGGGTTTTGTGTCTTTTTCTCTTGCATTTTGTGAATCTAATGATGCACTTATGTTGCCCCACTTTTCCCTTTTCTTCATACCTTACCTACTAAAGGAGGGAATACCACTTTATTGGTAAGTGGATGTTAACCAGAAGGGAGTTAAACAAGAGTAACCATTAAAAATCAAAGAAAATGGGTCGCTGTACACATCTCTACAATTGTCTTCAGGAAAAAATCCACAAAGTGAAAATTGAGTAGCAGACGATTTTGTTTCTGATTCAATAATACAATAATTGTGATCTTTATTTTGTTCCTTCCATTTCTGTGATGTTCCGTCAAGTTGTCTTTTCTTTTGTTTGTTTCATTTCTTTTGAACCATTTCTAAAATCTGGAGAAGTCCTCTGTTTCCTACTCTTCAAATCTGTAGCTCTATACTTTCTGCCTCTGCTCTTAAACTTATTCAGTTCACAGTTTGACTTTTGTTTGTTCCTCTCTTTCCTCCTTCCTAGTTTTTGTTTGTTTTGCGATTATGATTTCTTCAACTCATTATGGTTTTGCATGCCAAGTATTGCATGCGCTGCACCATAGAGGACTATCTATAAGCCATATGGAGAAAACCTTGATCTTTTCTTTTAGATGTTTACCTTCTTTTGGCAAGTACACCATAGCACTCAAACATGGACCTGAAAACTCGCTAATGCTGCTGTTGTTCTGTTCTTTTTTCTCCCCCTCCCCCCTCCTTTGTTGGGCATCGTTTTTCTACAGAAGCACCGTGTGCTGTCTTCCGGGTCTTCAGTCCATCAGAACTCTTTGCTGAAAGAGCACAAGCCACACAGCGCCCCCAACAGGAGCCAAGTGTCTGAACCTGGGAGCTTGGATATCAGAAACTCCATGTCCCAGTCAACAGGAAAGAAAGGGGGGCAACGAGGCCAGAACAAGAGCTCCCACTCCCCAGCCCACAGCAGTGACTCCACACACTCCCAGTACAACCACACTAACAAGGGCAAGGCGTCCCGCCACCAGAGAAGGTGAGACCTCTCCAGGTCAATGGTGACGGGCTGTGGTCACATATCCATTATCCATTGACTAGTAGGACCTTTAACTCTAAAAATGATTTACTAATTCCCAATTGTTTGTCTATAGGACAAAAAGTGGACACTCATCTAAGAGACACCACCGCTCGGGTCGAGGCCAGCCACACCACCGCAGCCAGTCTCCCTCACCGGGGCGTCACACATCAGGGAAGAAGAAGGAGGAGTCCCGGAGCAAACAGAACCTACGTCATCGCAGCAGCTCATGGAGCAGTGGGCGATCATCATCCCGCTCTGCCTCCAGAGACAGAGGTCCCAGCAAAACCAAGTCCCCACACACTAGACAGAACAACTCCAGGTCAGCCCTCCACCTGAATTATGCACTGAAAATTTAGGATAATTGCACGTGCATGTAAGTGAACATCACTGTGTGTCCTACAGGGAGAGGGACAGTGCAAACCGCTCCGACACAGACTCCAGAGCTCGACGCCGCTCACGAAGTTATTCACCCATTCGCAAAAGAAGAAGAGACTCCCCCAGCTTCATGGAGGCACGCAGGATCACCAGGTAAAATCTAAACTAAACTAGGCCTACGCTGACAGCGCGGTGTATATCGACCAAACGCCCCCATAAGTCTGCCACAACTGCTATAGCACCAACGGGCACCTTAATCAGACATTGAGTGATTTCAAAGGGTTTTTATATTGTTAACAAGCAATTAAGAAAACCCGCCCCCAAACCATGACAAACATTGGAAGGGTCTGTTTGACTTTTTTAATACTTATGAAGGATATTTTTTGCCAAATTTTGCAAATTTCCATAAAACTACTATAGAGGTAACTGCCATCATATTGGTCAGATGTGTTCAGGGCCAGAGCGTAATTAGGTATTTCAGGTTTGAGCCTCATCGGGCAAAGTATGTGTAAGTTAGAGGCTGTCAAATATACTTGACCTCCCAAAACGACGGTGAAGGTTGTCCCAAATTCAATTTCAATCCAAAATGGCCGACTTCCTGTTATATTATATTTTATGTTGAGTACAATGTGGAGAATCATCGTACCACTTAATTAAAGTGCTTCGGGGCATGAATTACCGGTAGTTAAATAATTAATTGTAGAAGTACCAAACTCAATCTAGTTCACCATCTTCATGATATGTACCTGTATAGAAAAGTTAAAAAAGATCCGGCAAGGACTTTATTTATTTAGTTATTCTGTTCACAGTTTTGGCAGTAATTAATTAACTACTTAATTAATATTCATCGTAGAAGTACCCAAATCAATCCAGTTCCGCATCTTTATGATATGCATCTGTGTGCAACAGTTGAAACTGATCCGGTTGGATCCGGATCCAATTAGTTTTTGAGTTATCACGTTCACACATAGGATCTGCGGACATGAACGCGCATCAACGTCATCGTCATTTCGCCAAAATAATAAATAATTTACAATGAAATACTGTCACTATGTATTCTGTTGACCACATGTTATCTAACTACCCACTGGTTTTGACAGGGTTTGATACACTAGTAGAGGTTTCTTTCGAGAAGTATACTACTCATTCATAATCTGAGCACTCAGTAGTCTTAGTCATCTGTCATAAGGTCAAACTGAACATTGCCATGCTGCAGAAAACTACATTTTCAGATTCTTTACACTTCAGTCCAGTGTATTTAACAGTCTTATTTTCTGCTTTTATCAATGTGTTTATATTTTGATGAACCAAATACAGTTCCTATTTAAGGCTCCTCCATGCTGAGACCAGATTTGGATCTCAGCAAGTCTCATTTTTTGCAATAACATGTTTGAATTAGAGTTAGCTCCGGGGTCTTTAAAGATTGTGTTATGCATCATAATAAGTATTTAGATTTTAATTATTGCAATTGTTATGTTAACCACAATGACAACACTGAGTTTTAAACAGAGATAGTGAAACATGAGATGTAAGTCTTCTGTGGACACGTGTACTTGGGTGAAATATGTGTGCCTTGTCATTTTTCTCACTCCAGTCTTAAAGGTCCTGATTCCACGACGACAGGAAGCTACTGATCCGAGCTGTGGGCTAGTTACCCTGGTAACTGTTGCTGTGCAGCAGGACCCTTCTAGTCTGACTCCTCAAGCAAAACCAGCCCAGTTCCCCAGAGTAAAACCTGGCCTTCTCCTGGCTTCTCTGTCCTCTCCCAGCTCCTTCATCTGTGTCTTTAACCACATTCAAATTCACATCACATCTATAGATAAACTCCACTGTGGTTATGCACTAATGTTTTAACACTGGGGTGCTGAGATTAAAACGCTATCAAGGCTAATTTAAGCAGGTATCTACTGATTGCTCTGGCTGTGAGTTCCCCAGGCACACAGAAAAGACAAAGGCTGTGCTATCTCTATGTTTGCTCAAATGACAAGGTGAACACACCTCACAGCAGCAGGAATGCCTTGATCAAGTAGACGTTTCTGCACTCTTGACTGTCGGTTTTTCTGGGTTGTGGGCATTCGCTGAAAAGAGTGGGTTTGTTTGGGTGCTAATGGCAAACTACTTTACAGGAAACCCTGGTGGGGTGGCTATTAACAAAGCATTTTACTAGCTTACACTAACCGCTGGCTTTTCTCTGCATTGTGAACCTGGCTTAACAGCTTGGTCTTTTTTAACCCACATAAATGCTCTCTTTCAGAAACTGCACTGATCAAATCTAAAACATGGGTGTGTTCACGATTGACTAAATGTTGTGATTTGACACTAACAGGGCAAAAAAATATGAATTTCTCATTACAGCTTATCATTATTGACAAATAAATCAGAACAACAAACCATTTGCCAAAGTGTCTCTAGAACAGCTCCTTTACAGACCAATCACAACTGTATATTCAAAATGAGCTGGGCTTGATCCAATGCTTTATTTGGTTCAGTGATTTAAAATTCCATCAGTCCCAGGGTTGTTTATATGTTGATACTGCAATTCTGAACTGTGATTGGTTGTATGTCTATTCAAAATGCATTTCGAAGTTGTAAGTTCACATCAATTGATATAAATTAAAATGATCCATATGCCCTTGTCTTAACACATTACGTCAATAGAAATGATGTATTAATCAAACTAACTATGATTCATTATGACTTAATGCCCAGCTCAACTAACATGTCACACTTGCACTCTGTCTCCACTTATAACTTTATGATTTGGTTTCTGTCTTTAGTGCTCGAAAACGTCCCATCCCATACTACCGCCCCAGTCCGTCCTCGTCAAGCTATGAGAGCAGTCCGTCCAGGTCGAGTCGCAGCCGCAGCCGGAGCTACAGCAGCTACAGTCGCAGCCGTAGCCGCAGTTGGAGCCGCAGCCACAGTCGCAGCTGGAGCAGGAGCAGAAGCCGATCTCGCAGCCACCACAATTATTATAGCCACAGCAGCTACGACAGCCCAAACTTCTGAGGAGAAACTAAATGCACTGAACTTTATCATTCAAGGAGATGGTAGTGTTTAGTCCAGGACTTCTCTTCCATATTATGTCTTAGTATCTGAGAGCCTGGATCAAAAGGGGAAATGCAAATTTGGAATTGGCTGTTTATATCGTACACAAGGTATTCTATGTGGAAAAGCAATTGGTCAAGTCTGTAGAACAAATCGGTTATAAGCACTTTTTGTCTTCTCTTCCACCAAGCAACCAAAAATAAATAATGAAAAAAAAGCTATATATAAATATGTACTTATAGATATTTAAACTGAAGTCTTTTTAAGTAGAATGTTAGTTAAAAAAATGCATCCATTGAATGAGTTACATGTGCATTTTGAATTTAATCATTTGGGGTTTTTATAATCACTTCCCTCCAAATAGTTGAATTTAATCAAATCATATGATATGAACAAAGATTAAGAACAAACAGAAAGCAAAAAAAAAGACCTTTTCTATGCTAAAAACTGTATAGGTTTGTCTGTATAGATCCTTTAAGTTCCGGCTTTGTAAACTATGCACTGTATATTCCATATAGTTCCAGGAGCTGTTCATTTGAAGGTTAGCATGATGCACCAGGAATGGTCTCACTGCTCATAGGACAGTGACCTGACTGAGTTAAAAGATGCCAGTATGTCAGCTGTCTGCATAGAAAGATGAATGGGACAACTATGTATTATGTACTTTCTCTACTCTCCTAAAGATTATGTTCCTGACTTTATGTGTTATGGATGTGCGTGAGTGTGTCTCCAACGCAGCTGCAGAGGTTATCATGACATTGTACAGGGAAAAACTTCTGCAAAAATTGTCCATGCACATGTTTCAATCTGTTATTTATGAAACCCACTGTATTTATTTGGTTATTTATAATGTTATTTATTATTTTTAACTTATTGAGCTGTAAAGCAGACCTATTTATGTCTTGCAGATGAGATTGCTGCCGCTGTATTCCCTTTGAAGTGGTTTTGATGGAAAGCTTACTGTTGTTATCAGATGAGCGAACAGGATGTTGATTATGTCCTGACTTTGGCCAGTGGAGCGTTGTGAGCATTCACGCCCACATTTGCTCTCTCGCTACTGATCGGTATGACATCCTTGGCCTAGTGTACCGGCTCATTTGAATGCCAGCTATTGTGGCTTTATGAAGGGGCCCTATTTCTCTTGCGCTTTTATGGTGAACAGAACTAAAGCGACCCACTTCATGAGGCCAAGACTCCATTACACTTCTCTGTTTTACGTCTTCTGTTTGGGTTTTCTGCATTGAGAAGCGCACCATCATTGCACTCTTTAGGTACAAAGACAAGCCTGAGTGTTTTGCCGATCCATGCAGAAAACTCTAGAAATAACCCTTACACAACTTCTACTATATCATTGGCCATCTGTTCTCTTTGTAGTGTACAAACTATTATACCTGACAATAAACACAAGCAAATGGGGAATCAATTGACAATGTCCTTTTCTTTTATTCTGGCACATTTCTTTATTTGTAATTCTTTTACTCACCTACAGATGGCCCTATTGAGAACCTTCCAGTGATTAGGAGACCTGACTTTACCTAACTTTACCTATAAATGTTAACTAGAATGTTCCCCAGTTGTGTAAAACTGATAAAGAATCTAGAGTTATTTTGGGCACTGCAATTATTAGCAAGACTAACTGTTCCTTTAATCAGTACAGTGATAAACAAACTGGGAACTGTTGGAAAGCTCCAGAATAATTATTCATGCTTTCATGCATCATAGGCTAATTAACAGTGATAAAAGATAATAGATTATTGACCTTGTTCTGTACTGTGGGTTGTCAAAAAGATCATCAATTGTTATTGACTTCTCTCCATACATCCATATAGTCACTTTGAAGTTGTATACTGTATCTGTAGTAATTGAATTGAATTGAAAATGATTGAACTTCTCAACAGCCTCTACAGATTCTTGTAGAGTTTGTACACATTACTGTAAAACAGGGGAGGTCTGACTGCACACTGGTCAGCTGTCACTGGGACGGCCTTCCTGTTGGATTCTTTGGTGTATTACGTCTGCTACAAATAGATATTCGAGTATGTTCCAAAGGCATGTCGGGGGAGTGAGTGCAGTGGTCAAGGGAGGGCTCTGTTGACGGGGTGGCGTCTGTGTGTGTGTATAAAAGCTCCCAGCACAGAGTGTACAGCAGATTCACTGGGAACTACTTCCAAAAGGCTAAAGAGCCCTTGACTCACAGCACTGCACTTCAGCCATGGCAGAGAGACGGATCCCCTTCACCCTCATGCACTCACCCAGCTGGGACCCCTTCCGTGACTGGCACAGCCGCATCTTCGACCAGGCTTTTGGGATGCCTGCCATGCCCGAAGATGCTTTCCACACATCCCACTGGCCAGGCTACCTCAGGCCCTCCATCCTGTCCCCAGACATGAGCTCTATGATGAGTCCCATGGTGTACCCCGCGCCCATGATGGCCCAGCAAGTCCAGCAGACCCAGCAGGCCCGTGCCCTGGCCCGTCAGCTGAGCAGCGGCATGTCAGAGATCAAGCAGACACAGGACAACTGGAAGGTGTACCTTGATGTGAACCACTTCTCACCTGAGGAGCTGGTGGTCAAGACCAAAGATGGTGTTGTGGAGATCAGCGGTAAGTCCATATTTGTCCATATTTGTCTTTTCTTGAACTGGAGAGAATTTCCATATCCTCAAAGAGCCTGTTGGTAATTTCCTGTCCAGAGGCATGTGCTATTAGGTTCAACTCACTTAGCAGGCAGCAGTGTAATAATACCTCACAAATGAGTATGCCTGTGTAAGTGCAAGCTTTCATTCTTTTATTGGGAGAGACCATTTGCACTTTTTCACATTCTGTAAGTAGATTTTTACTTTGGTCAGTCATAAATACCTACACAAGCTGTTTTGCTGCTGCGGTTACATAATACCCTGAGACAATCGGTTCCAGTGCCTTGAGGGTGGGGTCTTTTTGGATGCAGAACAATGCAGAATCATGTGGGAGTTGATTCTCTAGAGCAGTGTTTCTCAAACTTTTTTCAATCCAAGGACCACTTGGCAAAGAGAAAAAAATTGTGGGCAACCTAACCCCCGAGACGACGCAAAAGGGTGGGTTTGTGTCTTTTGGAAACTCCTGATGGACTAAAGCCAAATGTGTAATAGTGCATCCGGTAAAAGATCTGAGCTCACTTTTCTCACAGTCGGTCTTAGTTTCATGAATCGTGTTTGAGTTTGGTTTTTACACTGACTCATAGTGTGTATGGTATGGTGCTTTAAAAAGAACACTGGATGTACTCCAAGTTTACAGTGGATTTACCGCTGAGAGACTGGACATTGACCAGATGATAAACATGGGCACAGACTTCAGCCCAAGGGGGATTTGCCACATTTAGATCAGGGATAACATAATGAAAATGATATGAATGGTATCTGTAGTAATGTTGACCTTCACAAGGCATTTGAAAAAATGCTGTGTTGATCCCAGAGGTCAAGGACTAGTTTGAGATAATCGAATGACTACATTTGCTCAGATAACTGGACACTAAATTCAACTTTGACCACTAGTCTGTGGAAGTGTAGTACTGTCTGTTGTCATAACAAATCAGTGCTGTGAGTGACTGTGACACACTGCACCTGATTAAGACCACTGAGCGGCTGCCACATGTAGACAGATATAAATACCAAAGCACATGCCACAGGAGTAGGGTCACACAGCCATTGTTCTCCCTTTGAACCAGAAAAAACACATATGTGATACTGTTACAATGTGCACTACACTTTAAAGCTGTCTTCAAAATGTATTTTCTCTGTCCTTTAGGGAAACACGAGGAGAGGAAGGACGAGCATGGTTTTGTGTCCAGATGCTTTACCAGGAAATACACGTAAGCCCTTTTACCAGTGCCCCTAAAAGTTTGTTTTACTTATTACCCTAAAGGAAGTTACTGACCAACCAAAACTCAACTCAACTGTTTGACAGTGCAGTCCTATTACTCAAATGCAATTGTATGGACATGTGCAGATTCCTGTGATCTTATCAATACTTTTCTCCTGTGGGTCCTGTGGGTTTAGTTGCAGGTTTGTCCGGCTAGTAGAGGGCAGGCTGCTGCTGATAGCTATAGGCTACTAAATTTCACGCTCTGAAAAGCAACAGCATTAGCAGTTAGCAGACTCCGCTTCCACTGCATATCAGCCGGTTTAAGTGAGTCTTTGCTGCCATCTAGGGGCCACAGCCCAGTTTACACGGAGCTCCCATGCGTTCAGAACTGTATTTATGTGTGTTTTTCCTTTCAGTCTGCCATCCACCGCTAACGTGGAGAAGGTGACCTCATCCCTGTCCCCAGATGGAGTGCTCACTGTGGAGGCTCCTCTCGCAAGACCAGCCCTGGAGTCTTCGGAGACCACGATTCCGGTTACAATTGACAAAAGTGCAGTTGCAAAGAAGTAAACCCAAGCTGTATCTCTTCCCAACATCACACACATGCATACTCTGCACTTTACTCCGCTTTGAGAGACAACTTCAAAATAAAAAATGTCCAGTAAATCCTTTCACATTGTTTGCACTGTATAGGCCTACCTAAATGGAAAAAAGCTTATTGGAAAATGGACTAGAATACAATAACAAAACTGTGTACAATTGACTGTTCATTGTGTTCTCTCATCTGAAACGGCATGTTAACTAGGAAGCAATGTTTAAAAAAAACATAATTTTAATATAAACATTTGATTTTGTATTATTCAGTTAATTTTGCATGCTGTGGTCATGATAAGGCATTGTAGGCTATTAAATAAAGCCATATGTAGACTAACTGACTCAATGGGAACTCTGCAACATACAGTACAGTACAGTGTAAAAATGTCAAAAGTATTCTTGAAGAGTTATTTTATGAGGTATTTTGTTGTCATAAATAATCATCATCATCATAAATAAAATCTACTCAATAACCTTCAAGTTCAGGCTTACAGTAGGCTACATTGATCTGTCGTCTTTTGCCTACGTGCATATAAACTAATGGAGGACTGTGTTATGGCAGTATCAGTGTTTACACAGTTGCTCTGTCTGATGTTATTGTTAATGGCTAGTACTGTTTACATAGAACATTATTTATAATGCAACATACTTAGTATGAAACAATGGCTGACTTTAAAAGCACTATTGAAATTCTACAACAGAGTATAATACTTCTTTAACTGTTGTGTACATGAAGCAGGCTACTGTTATCTTATATAATTTACAATATTTTAAGAAACACTTTTAGAAATCCTATTTCCTGTGTGAGGGATCTGTAATGTTGACCTTCCTTTGGACCTGCCACTCCCATTGCTACAGTGACTCATCAGAGTATTGTGGTAAATGACTGGTAGACAAACTGATAAAAGATATGAGATATGTACAACACCAAGCCATTTCATTATTTGTGCTGTGAATCAGTGTCATGATGCCTCAAATTGCATAATTCCATCAAACAGAATGTGGCGTATGCATTATTCATATCCAGATGGATACATAATTGATTCACGTTTGCTTGGTTTGCTCTCGACTCTTCACAGAGGAAGGTTATTTGCAACAATTGCATCAGAATTGAGTTTTAGTTCGGAATTAAAAAACTGTGAATCCATTAAACCCTAAATGTAATTGAAGACTTCCCATATAGTAGCACTGGTTATCCTATTTTGAATGTATGTCTGATTTTTGAATGAGTAATGTGCCTCCTCAGGCAGCAAACCACAGATGTAGAAGATGAATGGATAATGCTGAGATTGTGATTTAATGGGGTATGTTTTAAAATAGTTTAAACCTGCTTTTAAAGACCCTATATACTATGATGTCATGTCAATGTGTTCCTGGGGAGAGCAGATGTTAAAAATCAACCCCGCTACCACATTCCTTGTAGCAAATAGTAAAAGAAACGAAACTAGTGACATGCCCTGGCCTGCTACTCTTTTTTTTCCTGTCAAAGTCCCACTCATTCATGTTGCATGCCAACCCATAATGCACACACTAACGTTACTCTTGACTCCAAAGTCAAAGCTACAGGGAAAGTCTATTTATAGAAGGCCTGGCTATGCACTGAGGGATGCTGTTTGGTTGCACAGGGCAGATAACTGAACTGGACTGCTGCAGTTTATTTTAAAGACATTGTAGACTGGTGACTAATAGGCTACTTACCAGCTATCGTCAGCAATAAGGTGAGTCATTTGTACAAAGTAAGTGAGCAGTTAACACACACAATGCAAAGTCTGTAAAGATCTATTTATGTGAAAAAGAGAACATATACATCTGCCCAACCAGACGCCCACAGAACACATTTAATCTCACAGTAAATGCATATTAGTTTCATGATGCTTGTATTATGTGTGCAGTATATCCGATGCTAACTCAACAACGAACAGAACATTGAGCATTATGACTTTTCCGTGACTTGCCATTTCCTTTCACTTTAATGTGCGCCTAAATTATTCATTGTAATCTCCATCATTCCACAGTCACTCCTTTAACAAGAGAAGTGCCTTGTGTGAACCTCTGTCTGCTGATTGATCTCATCCACTAGTTTCCTGAGAATATGAGCAGGCCTAGTCCACAAAATGCATGCATTCACTTGCTAAATATGGCCTTAATACGACGGTGAAGGTTGTCATTCATCCAGGTAGAGGTCATTCTGAAAGTTGAAAAAGGGCATCTGGACAAGGTCTTGATTGTTGAAAAGCTTTCATCTGCCAGTTGTCACAAGCCGGCTCATAGCCCATGACAAAGATGAGGGGAGGCAGGTTAGGCCAATCAAGATCTGTTTATTTGTAACGTATAATAAATTCAAACAAAGATAATTGGAATGAGATTTGA